>JAGKQL010003597.1:0-20413 GCA_018398635.1 Cyprinodon brontotheroides | reverse complement strand
ACCTGCAGGAAAGCAGTTCTCGAGGACCGACATTGGGCATGCCTGATGCAAATCGACTACTCTGGTCACTGAAAACTCATTGGGTATGAATGTACCAGCAGTCTGCAGGTTTACCAGTGGTTCCTAGAAATTATTAGAGTAGAATTGGAGACAGATCTTTTATTTATTAGGCCACTCTCCTGTGAAACATTTTAATCCATCAGGCAGACACCCTGTCTTCTTTTAAGCATAGAATTAAAACCTTCCTTTTCGATAAAGTTTAGTATTAGCATGGCTCAGGTCATCCAGAGCTATCTCTATAAATGTGTACCTATAAACTTAGGCTGCTGGAGGACATAGGGACCAATTTTCTTCTCTCTGCTATATTTTACTTCTGTTCTGGAATTTCTGAATTTTGATCAGTTAAACTTGTAACTTTATGTTCTCGCTCCTTTTTTTTCTCATCATGAAAGCTAAATTTTACCTGGCTCACTGTAAAAAGAGAACCATTTGGATGAACCATGTTTGCACCCAAAGGAGTTGGGAATTTTGAGCAAAATTTTCAAATGTACAAAAGAAGGAAACGTTTTCGAAATGTTTTCATCCCATTGAAGAGAATATATAAGTCAATTCAGAGTCTAATGTTATCATACACTGATGTTAGCTTCATTGCAGTAAACAGTAATTAGAGTAGGCAAGCTATCGCAGAGTGCAGATCACTGATGGACTAAGGTTTTACTAAATGTGTTGCTAACCAGCAAGTTTTATTTACTTTATTATGTCAGCTAGTGTTATTGATGGTTCATGGTCTCTGGAGACATTAAGAGAAGTGTGAATCTAATGCTGCATTCAGGGACCCAGCAGCATTGAAAACAGCTGATTGATCATGTGAGGTAAATATTAGTAAGGTCAGAACTTATTCAAAATAAAAGTTTCCAGCTGTTTTTTAGTGCATTCAGGCTTTTTCAAAAAGTCAAAACTAATCTCAAGGGTGCAAAAAAGTTCTAGCAAAGAATTTACTAAGCTTATTTTGAATTCTGTTGTTTCAATTAAAGCTATTATAACATGATACTCAAAATGTGCAAAAAAGGTTGATTGAAACCCATTTAATGGTCAATCTAGAGGAAGGCACATAAGCTAGGCTGCTGCCTTAACAGCCTTAATAACTAAATCCATAGCCTTGGGCCTGTTTTTCAATGTTTAGTCCTGTTTTTCTTCCACCTAATGTGGTTTTGAATCCTACTTTATACTGGATTACTGTATTTCCTCCCTATTTATCCTTTTTTAACATCAAAAATCAGCTCAGGGAAAAATCTGTAGCATTGTTTCTTTCTCGAGACAGAACCACCTATCGAAGTAGATTACCATTTACCTTCTCTAACAACATACAGTAAAAGTAAGTTAGATAGGTCTTGTTTCTTCTATGTTCCTTTTATGTGTCTGCCTCTGTCTTTTGTAATCCCCTTAGATTGCCTCAACACAGTTAACACTTGGGCACAATGCAAAGCAAATGCGCAACGCTGTTATGTGCAGATGCAGGAGGAACTTTTCAAAGACGGTCGCATAAATACAATCAACAGGGCTTCCTTTTTAAAACATTAACCAGTCTGTCTGAATGATTGATTTATTTGTCTCTGTAGAGCGCCCGCCGGGATGAAATGTAGCATCACATAAATAAAACAAAAAATTGAAAACTGAATTAAACATAAAACAACAACAAGATATTTCATGCACAAAACCACTTTCCAATTACCTACCGTAGTGGTGGTTCCCCACATGAATGGCACCCTTGGCAAGCCTGCTTGCCCTCCTGCTACTACAAACCAGTTCAGATTCAAATAGCTTTTACTTATTTCAAAAAGAACAGTTCAGGTTGGCAAGCCCTTTTGAAAGCAATTCATACTCACTACAATCACAAAAATCAAACAATTACCATATTCGTTTAATATAATGATGTTACCTTTGAAGTTCATTATCCAAGTCAGTATGTGGTTTCCAGCACTGCACCTTTTGACAATTCAATGCACCTATGGAATTGTCAATAGGTGTCGGTAGGACATATTGACTGGTCCACCATCACAGTTTAGCAAGGTATTTTCAGGACATGTAAAATATTTTAAACCAATACATTTTCCCCCTAGGTAGTGCTAGAAAAAGGCAGCTTAGGGGCAGTAGGATATTCAAAGTAGCAGGCAAGGGATGTCTACTCAAAACATGGGGGTATCAGTTCTGCTTTGTCTGTATGCATAAAGGAAATAGAAAACTTGCCTAGGTGCAACAGAGAAAAAATGTTTTATCTGGTGCTGATGTGCTCTCATTTCTAATCCTGCCTTTTGCAACTAATAAATGATGCATATAAATAAATCATCCACACCTAAAAATAATTATTTATCCCCATAGTATATACCAATAGTTTTCTTTAACTTGTGAAAATTAGTGATATAAGATCAAATCAGTTTTATTCAGTTTATTTATATAGTGTCAGTTCTCTGCACATGTAATCTCAAGGCATTTTACAGAGACAATTCAGTCA
Organism: Cyprinodon brontotheroides; assembly: GCA_018398635.1. Lineage (NCBI taxonomy): Eukaryota > Metazoa > Chordata > Actinopteri > Cyprinodontiformes > Cyprinodontidae > Cyprinodon > Cyprinodon brontotheroides. The sequence goes on along the minus strand of JAGKQL010003597.1, from coordinate 17,901 downwards.
AATCATACAATTGTTAAATCAGATGAGACTGACGCTGTGTATTGACGTCTTTACATTGCCCTCAATGGTATCATGTAAATTAGTGGGTCAAAATGTTGCTCTCATCTGTAATCAGAGGTGTTAATGACAGCAGTCTAGCTGATATATTCTTGTAGGGTTGTGTCACAGCCGGGACAAAACAAACTAGATGAAGCTAGTATGATGAGAATAAGCAGAGAGAGCATCAAGATAATATTTTGAACTAACAAATAATGCAGAATTGGAGTATAGAGATAGATTAACACAGGATTAAACAGGGTACCCATGTCCTCCCGCAGCTCAGGATAGCTCCGCTTGATGCTATCACTAAGTTAAAGGAATAGTACACCCAAAACATGATTAGCCTTCATTTTCTACTCACCCCCATGCTGAACAACACCCTGAAGTACTTTTTTGATATCTCAAATGAATCTGGAGATCTGGGAGGCTTCTTGCTGTCTGCTGACATTCAAATAATGGAGGTCTATGGTGCCCGAGACAGAAAGGTCCATAAAAGTCCACAAAAAACGTTTCAATATTCCTCCATACTGCTCGTCCAATGTATTCCAAGTGTCCTGAGTGGGTAGCATCCAGAATTTACTCGAAACGAAGTTATTTAGAATGTTTTTAGAGCATAAACAGTAGTGTATAGGATTTCCTGAAAGCGCGCACATGCGCGATCACGACGCTACGAAAGCCGGCAGACCAAACCAGCGTATTCAGCTCGGCAAAGAACTCATGCTCTTCCTCAACACTGAAGTCCTCAGACATTTTTCTTTCGTTGTTTCTTTCTTTGCACAGGTAAACGGCACATTTCTTCTTCTACGCTTGCATTATTGGAAGAGCAGACGCTGAATGCGCACTTTCATCCGGTTTGGTCTGCCGGCTTCCGTAGCGTCGTGATCACGCATGTGCGCGCTTTCAGGAAATCCTATACACTACTGTTTATGCTCTAAAAACATTCTAAATGACTTCGTTTCGAGTAAATTCTGGATGCTACCCACTCAGGACACTTGGAATACATTGGACGAGCAGTATGGAGGAATATTGACACGTTTTTGTGGACTTTTATGGACCTTTCTGTCTCGGGCACCATAGACCTCCATTATTTGAATGTCAGCAGACAGCAAGAAGCCTCCCAGATCTCCAGATGCATTTGAGATATCAAAAAAGTACTCCAGGGTGTTGTTCAGCATGGGGGTGAGTAGAAAATGAAGGCTAATCATGTTTTGGGTGTACTATTCCTTTAAGAAGACTCCAATGAAATCTCCCAGTTTATAGATGGGTTTACATTTTAAAGGAGACTGCCACACTATTGGTAGCTTCCCCAAAAATCCCTAATACAAGACTCTAAATTAAATTTTAAATGTGTATTATCAAACCTGCTTGTTTTAAGTTCATTAGAAAAGCCTGTTTAACTAACTGGTGTTTAGTTCATTTTGATCATCCTCACCAAAGAACCTTTATTAGCAGTTTCTGTCTCTTCCAACAGACAAACAACATTCATCTAATTACCTCTCCTTTTAAAAATTCAGAAAATAAATTATTTCTGATGTTTTAATCTTTGTGTATTACCATAAAATTGCATCCAAATGGCTCATATAGCATTCTTTTTTTTCATCGCCTGGCTCTTTTTTTGTTGGCATTACCCAGAACATGTCAGGATGCATTTTTACTCAAGCAAGTGAAGGGGTCTGCCACTGTGCCACAATCTGCACCCGCTTCTCAGGCAAGCTAAACCCTTTGACACCACAGTTTTTAATTAAAATTACATTAAGAGTAATCAACCAGAAGAGTTAGGGGTGGAGGTCAGAGGCATTGGGGGGAGGGACAGGTCAAAGTAGAAGAAGATTGGGAAAGGGAAAGAAGATTAAGGTGACACTCAAAAAAAATATGGGTTTATTTTTCAATGATTGCAAGATTTTCCTATCCTTTTTTTATATATATTACACTTTTTCTTAACCAAAGGCGACACAATAAAAATCATTTAGATATATTTTCAGATCCTTTTCTTTTTTTAGCTGCAGTTGAATGGTAGGTACACTAAATGGATTGAAAGCCTTGTTGTATCAGATGTCACAGCCAGGCTTATGTGTAATAGCAATTCAAATAATAGGTTTTTAAAATTAAGTTGCTAAAAGTTTTTCTTAAGGGAAGGCTCATCATCTGGCTTTCTCGCTGCATTTGTAAAAGGCGAAGACCCGATAATATATTCTGCTTTTGCTAGAAAAAAAGAAAAGGAAAAAGAAAACTGAGGAGAGGAGGGTACAAGACCTATTCGTTCTCACATGGGGAGCTCTAGCCAGATAATTATAACTTTGTAGAATGCAGCAGCAAAAGTAGAAGGAACCGCCAAAAGAATGGACTGTGAAGACAGGAGCGAAAAATTACTTTTCCCCACCTCTGCTTTTTGTGTACCTTTAACAAGGGACGGCGGCAGAGGATGGAGGAGGGCTTCTTCAGGGGAGGTATCACTGTGGCTTTTTCTGGCGCCCAAAGCAATGAAGGCATAAGGGACGGCCCTACTTCTGTTTCTTTCTCTCATTAAGGCAGAACACCTTTGACCACTGCATATGACAAAGTTCCACTCATTACATGAGACCATCTTGGTAAAAAGATGAAGAGGAGAGAGATTTGGATGGAAGAAGAGCAAAAGGAAGAGCAACCGCCATTTAAATAGGTGTTTAGTATAGAATCCACCAATGCTAAAAACAACACCAAAAAAGAACATCTTGTCTTTTTGATCAAGTTCTTTCTCCATCTCTCCTCCTTTTTACTAGAATATGATCCTCTCCAGGCTTCTGCACCTGTATTGCCTACACCGTGCGGAGTGCCTGAATGCAGTTGATTATCTAAAAGGAAAAGTTTGTACCTGTTGAAAAGCTATCCTGGTTTCTTGGCTTGTTAATGCCAACAAAAGCAGCCATAGCAGATGGTCAGAGGACACCACATGCTGCGAGAGAGCCTTTTCAGACATGTCCCTAATAAGAATGCAGCGTGAGAGCTCCTCTGAATGCATGTAGGGGAGAGGGAAGGTTGGTAGGACAGAGAGAAGAAAAAAGAAAAGGTAAAACATCTTTTTACCTCTCCATCTATAATTACTCCAAATGAAAAATGGGCTGAAAAAAAGAAAATAGCCAGGGAGACTTTCCATTATGACAGAAGAAAAAAAAAGCCTGTTAAGGAGAGAAGGCAAGGCACAAGATCGATAGTTTTTTAATGGATGAGAAGAAAAGAAGTTTTTGTAATATTTCACAAGTAACAACATATTTTTTCTTCAGTGCCTGAGTGCGTATGCTTGTCTAAAACCACAGCTGTAAGTTATAAATGCACAAAAGTACTCCATACATGCACCTGTATAGATTGCTCCATCTCTCCCTGGTCAGGGAGGCTTTCATTACGCCCTAATCTTTTGTTTTCTGCCTCTTCACTTGTTACAAAAACATACAGCTTTCTTAAAAACAGATATTTTTTTCGTCTCAGTAATCTGACTGAATTGGATTCATAATAGCTGCCTGATCTCTCCCTCACACTGTGCATTAGAGAAACAGAAATGTTACTTTTCTGTAGGGCTGACATCCCTATGAGACTGAATGTGCCCTCATGGACCCGGGGAGGAAGTATCATCTCAGGCTGTGAATGGCTTCTAAATGTTTTCACACTTTCACAGGGGAGGGACATGTGTGCAAACCTTCGGTGAGCTTGATTTTGGCCTACGGTGTTCATCTTGTCATCGGGTTTTTCACACTTGGTAAAAAAATACATATTTTACACAGAAGTGATATTAGGCAGGCTCAGAGGTTTCAGGAAGTGGACATGTAAACAGAAAAAGAGGAGATAAGCTTACCATGGCATAACCATGTAAAATCTAATAACTAAATAAAACTCAATTTATAATTAGTCGCTTTTGGTTGTGAACAAAGAAAAGAAAAACATCAACTTTGAGCTTTCATTTAAGATATATTAATAATCATAAGGAGAAATAGAGAGCACATACACCCCAGAACTTTTTACAAATTTTTTTCAGTATTTAAAAAGACAAACTTCAGTACATTTAATTGAGACTTCAAAAATTGACAACGTAAATTAAGTCCACTGCCATTTGATTTAATCCCAGCATCAGTGTAATATTTCTGGAAACGCCAAAGTCTCTCAGGGAACTGTTATTGGCCAAACAGGCCAGATATTTAAATTGGTGTAGTTAGTTAGAAGTGACCAAAGTTACACCCTTTGGAAGACATGCTGAATGCAATGGATACTAAGAACATTGAAAATCAATATGAAGACATCATCCAGCATTATTGACTTCATGCTGTGGTGTTGCTTTCCTCCAATCAAAACAATTGAAACTGGTTGAAATTCAGATCAAAAGATGTAAACTAAATATATGACAATTCTTGGGATATAAACATCCAATAATCTTATGAGCTTGGTGAACAGGTTCACCTTCCAGCAATATAATGACCTTAAACATACAATCTGGCCAACATTAGAATGGTTAAATCAAATTATCTTTATATGTTGGAATGCCCCAGGAAAAGTCACCACTTAAATATTATTAAATATTTGCACAGATTATATAAAAATGGTGCTTACAGTTTATAATCACACATTACATAAGTGGCTGTAATGTGACAAAATGAGATAAAAAAGACTTTGCAACTTGTCCAGACCTGTATAGACATACAAGTTGCTACGAATTCAGGATATTCTAGAACTGATTTGAAAATTGCATTATTCTTTTTCAAAAGCTCTTCCTGGTCTTACCCCACCATATTGCTTTGATTTATTAAGTTTTGTGTTGTAATAGTTCCTGAGGTCATCATTACAGTTTGTTTTGAATGTTCTAAGAATAAAACATAAGCATACAGAGGTGACCAGGTCTTCTCAGTCACAGCACCTAGACTACACTCGATCACTGACATGGAATCTCTTTTTTCAAAGTTTGCTTTGCACCCATACTAAAAGTGCCCAAAAGCTGAAATAGGATACTCAAAAGATAATTCAGATTTTATGAAAACATGCATACTCACAAAATCAAGAAAATATCCCACAAGTGGGCATCAAAGACCTCCTTTGTGGCCCTCCACATGCCCACATTTAACCAAAATGCTCCATGTGTCATGATCTTGGCACTGAACGGATCCACCTGTTCCAGCTTCTTTACTTAAACCGTTTGGTCCCAGCCATCAGTACCAGATTATTCTAGTGGTAGGTAAGAGTTCTCTAGCATACCTCATTGTGTTTTATTCTGATTGCCTGATCCTTAAGGTAATTTCTGCTCCTGGACTTCTGAGTTTGGCTGCCCATGTTCTGATCTGTTTGCCTGACCTGTCTTCAGACTTCCATTGCTAACAACCTTGGATCTCTCCCGTCCCGGCTTGATTTCCCATCAGTACCTCTTCTGGCCTCTGATCTTCTGGCCTTGACTTCTGCTTCCTCATAGACTTTTGATTCTCGCTTCCAGATACTTCTGCTCTTCCTCTCCCTCCTGCTCGTCGGTCTGCTCTGCAGCACCTTAGGCTTCTATTTTGGCACTCTATGGGCGGCTTCGCCATGATGTGGGAAAACCATCGTGCTGGATTACACTCTTTCCTTTGGGCTTGACTGAACTTAATAACCAAGTTAGTGACTCACATGCTTGCTCTCGCTTCCCGTCAGAGTTACACATAACCTGTAGCTACTCCCTCTACAGAGATTCCAGCCATCTAATCCTAGCTGTTGAATTAATGAATGCTGTTTATAAATCACTTCAGTCTGTCTAAATTCTGATCCAACATTCTGAATCCTGACACCATGCAAATCATCAATTAATCTCACTGTATTGCTTAAAATGAGCAAGCTGATCAGTGTTACTTTTATGATGACCAACCTCTGGAAAAGGAGGCAAAAAAAAAAGATCAAATACACATGTTGATGATCGAGGATGGAGATTCGGATAAGTGTGTTTTAATGCCAGAGTCTGATAAAAAAAAAAAGGAAAAATTGTAAATGGAAACAGAAGTCTGATGCGGACTTGATTATATCAACAAGGGCATCCAAGAAAGCAGACAATATGTGTTTTAGCACTGGTGGCAATATCTCAGCTTTTACCAAGAGTAGCTGAAGGTGAAACCGTTTGGACCTGATTAGCCCGAACATCAAAATTAATCAGCAGTCCAAAAGACAAAGGAGACTACACTCTGTCTTTTTTTCCAGCATGTGGTTTAGCTACAAAGGCTTGGCTAACTACATGCAGCGAGCCTAAAGCTTTATTCTGCTGCCTTGACTGCCGCCTCCTTTTTTCAAACATCAGGATCTAACCCAGCATGGACAAAGTGACTAGGTAGGGACTGATCTAAAAGCAGTTTTTTAGAAAAGGCTAAATAGAATGAACCATCTGGGATTCACATGGAAAAATAATATAATATAGTTTATATATGCTCTGAAATAAATACATTTTTTTAGAAAATAAATAATTTTCAAATATTACTAAACATGCCTGTAGTCTATGTAATGGGTTGTAATGGCCTCCTGTTTGCTTATATTCTTTTTTTCTGTGTTTAAACTTTGCTGCTCCACCTGTTAGTAAAGTTCAGCCTTTCTCTGTATTTAAAATAACAAAATGGCCATGACGAGAGGTACTCATGACAAGTGCATGTGTGCAAGTCAACAAGTTAGTAGTGGTGCCAAGCAAAGCCAGCATTTCCCCAGTAGAAGTGCATGAAATGAAAAGAGGAAAAAGTCTGAGACCAAGAGTACAAAAGCACAAAAATAATTTTAATGCCAGAGGGATAAGCATTAATAGTGCGGAATACAATGTTAACGCTGGTGTTCACTAAAAGCGGGAGGTAAAGCTGCAGAAGCTGGCAAGCTGATTGATGCACGCAGAAGCACTGCCAGTAGATGGGCACTTTGAGCACAAAGTTTATGTCCATTGAAGTGCAACATTTCTTTTCAGTCTCAAATGGATTAGGCAAACATTTGATTTGTTTTAACCTGCTTTTTGCTGTTTTGTTTTTGTTTTTTAGGTAAAATACATGACTAGGGTTGTTTAAGTGGCTTTCATCTGACACTCTACTATAAAGGCCTGATTGATGGATTACTGTTGCCTTATTGGAAGGTTCTCCTCTCTTCACAAAGGAATGCTGGAGCTCTGGAAGAGCGACAGAGGAACCTACTAAAGTTTAAGTTTCAGCTTTGTAAACATACTTTCCCCCCAGAACCCAAAGTATTTGGTTTCCCCTGACGCTGCTGGGCAGATCATGGGAACAAACCACGCCAGATCTCTAGTTGCATCATTTATGGTCAAAACTGCTTAGGATCTGATTGTGTTTGATCCTGAAAGTTTTTTGATTGATAGAACATCTCACTTGCAAAGGCCTTGTCCCTGATCACCCAGTTTAGACAGCTGGCTGGATCTAGGAAAGATCCTTTACTACCTAGATTTACAAAATGACTGTGGTAATTGTGTTCAATTGGATCTTAAAGCAGAAATGTTTTTATATTATTTCCCAGATTATGCTTAAGGACAAACCTGTCTCAAAAATGTACAGATAATAAATAAAAATAAATTTAACTTCATTGATCTGACAAAGAAAAATGAACTCTCTGTATTTAACCCATCCCCCTTTGGGAGCAGTGGCTGCCACTGTGCAGAAGAGCAGTGTTGGTTTGGGTCTTTGCTCAGGGACCCAGAGTGGCAGTCTGTGGAGTGGGGCTCAAACTCAATGCCCCAACCACTAGGCCACATCTTGATGATTATCAATGCTCCCTCATTTTGCTTTGAGCTTAATGGTAAAGGTTGGGAAAAACTTATGCATGTGAGTTCTGTAGTTTTCTATTTACAAAAAAAAAAATTAAAACAGTCTCAGAAAAACTTTTTTTCATATTGACATAATGAGGTACTGTGTATAGTATTTTGAGTTAAAAGATTTATTTTAAATAATTTGAAATAAGGCCTAATATAACTCAATGTGGAAAACGATGCAGAGCTGTGAGTACTTTGGATGTACTGCATTTAAGAACTAAAACAATTCCAATGATGTGCCTCTGATAACTTAATGCTCCAGCTGAAAGATTAGGGGGTTGTGGACAGTTCTGTCAAACTGTCATCAGGTATAAAAAGCAAAGAAAAAAAACATTTTCCATAATAAACTAGCTAATAAAAAGGAACCCAATTCTTGTCATGGAGTAATTATTGTTTGAAATTAATACAAAACACCACATTTGAAGTTGTTTAAAAAAGAAGTATAATTGAGTACATGAATTTGGTTATATATTGTAGTTTTCAGAGGTTTTAAATAAAAAAAAGGTTTCTTTAGGTCTAATGTTAAGAAGGAGTCTCATATTTAGCCTATAAGACAGACTTAGCTTATTAATAAATCAAAAAGTTATTAGGTAAGTAGAATAGAAAAATAAAATTCTAAATTCAACTCTATCTATGAATTAGGTTGAATAGAAAACCTACTTAAAAAGTACATTTTTGGGAATTTATCTAATTACAAAAAAATCAGATACTTATTTCATTACTAATAAACAAAGTTGCTTGATCTGAATATGTTAAAATGAGCCAACACTAATAGCACCACTATATATATAGCAGATTAAAAAAGAGTGATTGTTAAGTGATTTAACTTTAGGATTAGCAGACACACATTAAATGCAACACCTTCTTCTTTGTTTCCAAATTTGCTTAGCTCTCTGTCACCACTAAAATACTAATAGGCTTTTCTTTAGAATGTTTTATTGAGCATACCTGTAGTGCAGCTTTGACACCAAATGGAGCGTTTTGGCAGGATATTTGTGTGATGGCAAATCTGTAGTAAATGACACTAAAACTGGTGGAAAAAAAAAAAAAAACTTGCAAAAACGTGATGCATGTTGATGATTAGCATCAAATGTAAAGCAAGTGTGTTTACTGGGAAAAGCCTATGTGAGTAAACTCACCTGTGTTGAGTGTATGTGGGTACAGCGGGGAAGTGTCTTGGGTGCAGGGGAGAACACGGAGGGTAGGCTAAAATATACAGTGAGAAAAACTCAGTGAGAATGTGAGAGCTGAACAGCAGTGAAGAATAGCCTGGCGTATGGTGCAGCCTTGTGTTGCATTGTAACCAGGAGTCTACACATTAGCTTTATCAGAACATTAAGCATGTGGGTTTTATAGAGTTTTTTCCCTGATGGTAATGTTTCAACAGGGGATTTTTTTTATACCTTAACATTTTTGCACTTTTACCTAAAAAGTCTGATTATAACCAAAATATAAAATGTGTTTAACACCAGACAGCTCTAAGCTTGCATTGATACACACAAGCACAGCACTGGGAGCCTCTCAGTTATGACCCCTCCTCACTGCTTCCGACACCTCATGTTCCCCTGTGTAATGACTGGATTAAGATGATTAAGATGCATTTAACCCACAAACTGGGGATCCCATTCACATTCCATCAGTGAGCCAATTAAAGTAAAGCCCAACCCCAGTTACCCACTGACAGAAAGCCAAACAAAAGCAGGGGTGGGGTTTACAGAAGGGAGAAGGAAGGCGTTTGTTTTATGATAGCAGATATTTCAGGTGAAATCAAGAAATACAAAATAGGATTTTAGAAACATGGGAGAAAAACTTTTTAGTCTCTTCATTATTTTTCATTTTAAAAAGCCTTAACATGAACAATAAAGGGACAAAATTGGGGGAAAAAAAATCCTTCATTGTAGGGTTTAGTTAATACCTCTGGGAATAAACTATGTGTACATTTAATTAAGAATGTTCAGTTTCTTTTTATTTTCAAAAAACTTAATGATTTTTGTTTTTGATGCTTTTTTGCATTCTTAATTTTTTGTATCTGTATTCACAAACTAAAAGACAACAAAGAAAATTAACAAAGTCAAATTGATCTAAATAAATCCTAGCATCACCTGAATAATGATTGAATCTCTTTACCTGCTTAGTGTCAATCTGTCAGGAATCTGAATCCGCGGAGGTTGGTGCCTTCTTAGCCATCACCAATTCAGAGGGGCAGTTTTATGCAAAGCTTCTGAACAAAGCTGATTAATTAACTTCGTGGCTTATACCTCCCCTGAACCGCGAGGCAAGCAAATTACCTTAGGGAAATGATTACAACCATGGAAAACAATAAATCCAATCAATGAATCAAATGAAACTTGCATTCTGTCCCTGGTGTTTAAACTCTTTTCCTCCGGACATCCGTAGAATAACAATCCTGAAAGAAGGGATCATAGTTAAAGTGTTAATCAAAAAGGTGATACAAAAGCGTCAACAAATTCCCCATATGAAAAAAAAGGATGATCAGGGTCCCTGTGTGTTCTTTTACTGGAAGGACCTATTGCAAGAAAATGTTCTTTCCACCCCACTGGAGAAAGGGACACAATACTTCACAGTGTTAGGAGACTCCTTTTTTCTGTTATTACATATTTAAAAAACATAATAAGATCCACAGGCCTACAACTGTACCGAAAAAAAAAATCAGCTTCATCAAAAGTAAAAGCAATCATTTCCGATGAGGAAGCTTTTCTGTGTTTTATTTGAAAAGAAACATATGTAAGAATGCCTTGGAACAAATAGAAGAAACTGGCATCCTGGATATGGTATTTAAAAAATCTAAAAGGTCTGATTTTTAAACCTTTCAATATCAGTGTTTCTGCCAAAAGATCATTTTACAACAGGCCCAGTAGTGTCCTGTCTCTGTCAAAGCATTAATGGGGAAATATGAAAAACTAAATTAATCATTAATGATATAAGCTTTTTTACACACTGCTTCAGATTTATTTGCATGCCAATGGGGGAAATATTACTCAAATGCATTAAATAATTAGGCATCCCTCAGTGTCCTACAATTTATTGACAGCTTTACATGGTGAAGTAACAAAAACACAATTATGTGCAAGGTGTTGGATGGAACCTACACAAATGGAAAGTGCTGTGAAAAGACTACATGCTGCCTCACAGATATTTCCTTTAAGCTTTCTGTGTCACACATCCAATATTTCTGCTCATTAGTGTTTTAAAATCAGACCAAGAACAACTTTTGTAAGCCAAATATTCTGTTTTAAACACCTTTTTTTTAAACACAGGGGAAAAAACCCCCAAACTAACCTGACCACGAATGAACATATATTCTCGTTTATTCATGAATGGACTTTAACATATCAATTTTTTGGTTCCGGTTTTAATAACACTATCTGGATAAGAGTACTGCCAGACCTGAAATAATAAGGAAAAAGTAAATGGGAACTTACCCAGAAAACCTATATGGAGCCGCTAACACACAGCAGCCATATTTGATATATATCACGACTTTCCAGTTTACGAGCCGACTTCAATACATCCTTTCATGCACTCTTTATAACATTTCTTTTGTTTTCCTTATACTTTTTCCACTTAAATCAGATTTTGTGAAGATTGGCTGTCATTTGAAACTTTTTTTTCATTGAGTTGATAATTATTATAAATGGTTAGGAACTTAAAGTGATTTTGATTTTTAATCCTACAAAGTCATGCTTGAATTTCTGCTCTCATGTCGACCGTCTGATATCTCCACAGATATGTTTGTTAATTTATTTTTCTAGGTCAGAAGCTCCTTATTGTGACCTGACATGCAACTTTGGCTATTTTCTGGGAGCTACTGACACTGGCAGATTGGTGGGCAAATATTCCTCACACTACAGATTGGGTGATAATAAAGAGGGGCCGCTCTGAACGGGCCTCAGTTGGCAGCAGCTTGGGAAAAACTTCAAAAAGTTCCCGTCAAACGAGTGATCCAGGAAGTCATTGGTCCTGGCTGAGTGAATCTTCTGGAAAAGATGATTCTTGCATGAATTTGCGATCAAGGTGAAGAACTAAGGACAGACACTTCACCACCTTGTAGTAATTGTAGTGAGAGTTTCGCTTTAGTAAGAGCATGAAGGTTTTCTCCATTGCAATAAGAGGTAATGAAATAAAGTTCCACCTTTAGTATGTTAGAATTTGTGTAATCGGAAACTTACAGGAAAACGGGCTCTTTTCTTCGAACAGACACAGACACAATGCGCTCTTTAATTTGCCTTCACCCTTTCAATTACCCTATCTTGGCCAGATAATTTCCTGAAAAGGACTTCCTTAATCTTAATGGGACTTACTGATGACTGCAGTTTAAACAAATAGGACTCCATCCTGTATTTGGGAAAAGATATACTGAGAGATAGCCCTCCAATATAAAGTCATGCAAACAGGATCTCATTAGCAAATGCAAATGAGAAATCACCCAATCTTCACAGAGAGGCAGAAGTGTATCTCCATAGGATAGCTGGAACATGACAGTTCACCAACCGCCCCCACGCTGAGCACCAAATGTGAATGTCCACTCCTGCTGCTACTCTTAACAGGATCTAGGACAGAACCATAAATGTAAGCAAACGGGGGAGATGAGGATGCGGGTCAATACAGACCGTCACCTTCTGCCTTTAGACGATTGCTAAAAATAAACTCACTTTGGAGTGACTGTATGATTAAAGCACGTCTGAGGATATTTTACAGCTGTCGTACTATCATATATGTTGTTTGTGTTTGTTTTTGCTGGAATATAAATGATACACTAGGAATAATGTTGCTTAATATTCTTTTTCACAGACAGATTTCCATGTATGTGTTGGTTAAGCGAGACAAAAGTTCAAGAAGTTTTCAAATGTCTGAACATGAAAGTTTACTCCTGGCAAGAAAAACCTTGAACAAATGTTTTATTCAGTGGCATCTGATTAGCAAAAGGATTTAAAAGATGGGTTGTAAAAATTTTAATTAGGAAAATTAAATAATTAGACATGTTAAAACCTCTTTTAAACTCCTCCAATGTCAGCTTCACTGATCATGTTAAGTTAATGTTTCTGCACAACCATACTGAACGACACAAACTGTACTGGTTTATGATTTCCTATAAGACAAAATAATTTTACATTTCTTTTAAGAAGGAAAACTTATTAGGGAAGGAAAAGGGTAATTCATCCAAAGCCAATCATAATTCCCCTCATTTTAGAAGGCGTATCTGTCGTGACATCACAAGCTGCTTTGAGCCGCGCTTCCTGGCGGGTCTCCAGACGAACAGACCTTCTGCTGCCCACAGGGTGGCAGCGGCCTAGGGCAAGGCAGCAATGGCCAGGTCACCAGCTCTTTTCCTCCTGCCTGGCACCAGCACCACAGGGAGAAGAGGATGGCAAGATGTCAGAAACAGCAGAAACAGACCCTTTAGACGTGTTAAAAAGCAGGCACAGCTAGAGGAGGCTGTTCATTGAGCATTACAGAGTGACGGGGGAAACCATTCAACTCTCAATAAACATTAGGCACAATTATATGGCTGATGTGAGCAGGAAGTTTTTATTTTTCTTTGTCTTACATCTACAAATTTCAGTGGATTTCATTGGACAGGATCCAGAGAAACAAAGAACTTTAAAATGTTTAAAAAATGTAAACAAATAAAACTTGCTTAAATTTTAAGTCTCTGGATGTGCAAAAAAGACATCCAGAGATTGACATTTTTATCAAATTACCTTAAAATAAAGTTTTTTATAGATTTGGTTATCATCCTATAAATTGAATTTGCTTATGTTCCAGCTTCGGTCCTTTTGCAGCCTCTAAAAACTTTCCCTGGATTTTGACATTTAGCTCCATCCATTTAACTCTGACCAGCTTCCCTCTGCCTGATCAAGAAAACCAGCGCCACATGATACTGCTGCCACCGTGTTTAGGAATAGTGGGTTTCAGTCGATGTGTGTGATGTGTTAGTTTTCCACCCTTTTTTTAGCAGGTTTGTTAAAAATGAAGTTAGCATGTTGCAAGGGTTTAAGCAAGACCTCTTAAAAGGTTTTGATCCAGCAATGCCTTTCCTTTTGCTGCTAAACTGGTTTGATCTGTGAATTTCTGCAGATCCCGACTTTTTGGCTATTCCTCTTGATATTTGTGCAGTTTTGACATACTATGACCATTTTTGGTTTATAACTGAACAGAATTGTTAGAGAAGTTTAAAAGTTATTGTTCTATTCTATTAGTTGGCCCTGCTGCAGAGACTCCCCAACATTCTCCCTGACCTGTTCCAAGGGTTCCTAAATAATCAGGAGGTTGTTTATTCTCTAAGGTTCTCTAAACATGTGATGACTTCAGAAAACAGCTGGATTTATACAAAGATTAAGTTGTAAAAATGTGACATCTGTTGTTCAAACAAGCATTTATTTAGACTTATCAATCCACACCTTTAGAGTTCTTTGAGTTCTGTAATCTAACATCCTTATAAAACATATGGAGGTTTGTGCTGCTAACCCGAGAAAAACATAAAAAGCTTTAAGTTGCTGTTAAACATACTATACTTTGTCAGCTTATGCTGTTTTTCATAAGCATCGTCTAATTTTTCCCTATAAAAATCCTTTTTATAAAGGCTCATTCGGGGGGTTTTATGGTTCCAGTCATGATTGTATAAATAGAAAAACAGCTTTGTAAAACATTACCAATGGAAACTCTCCCTCCAAAAGATTCATTATAAAACCAAAAGAAGAGTGTTTTCAAACACGTGAAAAGATTTGAGAGTGAGGATGCGCTATGTGTCATAGAGAATTTCTACTCCTGACTAATGTTTTACCATCAGCGTATGTCTTCACAGGCCTTGCAGTTTGTCAAATAAAGAAAGAGAAAGTAAGCAGGGTCTGAGTTTTAGGTTATTTGATTTAACTTCATACAAAAGGAAGGCTTTAGGGACAAATATGACAATCAACACAAATTAGACTGATTCATACAGTTTGACAGTCTTCACAAGTTTTAAAACTTTGTGTGTTTTTTTGTCACACACAAAAGGATGATTTACCTTGTTTAGATTTTTTAGATAACACAAGGTTACCCTTTAAGAAATGGAAGAGAAATAACACTGTGATAGCTACTAGGTGTGCACCATGAGGTCCCAGATGTTTGCTTCATCCAGCAAACATTTTTTCAACATTTTTGGTCAACATGTCAAATGGATTCACAAAGAGGAAACTAACAATCCCCGTCACTCTGAAAACACAATTCAATGTGAAATATGGCAGGATTTTCACTGTGCTGTAAAGATACGTTTTTTGAGAAGAACAGTAGTAGCCAGTAGCGAGATAGATGTAAGAGATTGAGCTAAATATGTCACCTATTTCCCAAGGTTTGAGTTTGTGACCCACTGCTCCTTAGTCAAAAGCGTCCTTAGTCAAAAGGCGTCAAAAGCATCAAGTTACTTTTTTTCCCCTAGCATTTTATTGTAATTACACTGTCACAAGTACAGAGCAACTAAATTAATTCTCTGCATTTAACGCATCGCATAGGGGAGCAGTTTGGGGTCAAGGGTCTTGCTCAGGGACCCAGAGTGGCAGTCTGTGGGAGTGGGGCTTGAGGTCAGAACCTCAGGATTTTAAACTAGGTTGCCCCCTAATGGGACTCTGAAAGACTTGAAACCGTGACAAGGACTCCTTCCCTCCTAACATGACTCTTAAACATAAAAGCCCGACTTACAAAGGAAAGGTAAGAACCAAAAATACACTAATGTCTAAGAATGACCTCCCCTGAACTTAATTGAATTCAGAAACTATTCCAGCACTTTAAAAGCAATAAAAAGGCAAATATTTAGCTTATAGATGAACAAAATAGAGATATACCCCGATGTATTTGCAGTGATCATGAAAAAATCCCATTAAAATCAAACAAGGTTTAAGGTTGACTGAAAAAGAATGCAACCAATTTTGCATTTATTTAATCATATTTAGTTAGTTCAACACAATTTGGCACATATTCTACCCTGCTAACACATTAAACAATTGTGTTAAAGTAACAAATATGATTTAAATAGGCTCATTGCATTTTTTCAGCAACTATGTTTCAAAATTTAAAAACTGTGTAAGCATTGATGCTTTCACATATTGCTGTAATTGTTAAGTTAGGAAACAACCAACGGTTGAAAACACTCTTGTTTCAAAGCAGATTTCACACAAACACATGCCAACAGCAGGGTCTGTGGATTCCAGCTCCATATTCATGAGGTTCTGAAGCACTCAAACAGCTTCATTGACATTATCAGTGCAATCCACACAAGCGTATCATATAGACTGCTTGCGGCTCAGATAGTTTTTGATTTGTCTCGTTTGATCTGTGTTTTGTGTGTTTTATTTCAGAGGTGGCAACCTGCTAAACTAAAGCCCCCCTTATTGTCTTTTATCATGTAGATGTCCCCCTTCAAGTATACAGCAGGAGCTGAGCATGGGTCTGGGGCTAAAAAGAGGAGCTGGGGTCTTTCAGCGGTTAAAAGGTGTGCCATTAACACAGCAATGAAGCCCAACTTAGAGCCAGGGTGGATTTCCTTTGGAAACAAGGGCTACAAAACAATCAAGCAGGAAAAGGCTGATAGGAAACCAAAAGTGATCCTAAGAAGTGCTTGTCACTTTTGTGACAAACTGAAGAAAAACATCACCAGTTCGGTTGTTAAAACAGAACATAGTGGTTCTCTTCTGAAATAAAAATTTTGTTTCAAGAGATTAAAAATATATATTTTCTGCCATTTTCCCACTTTTCTCAGTGAATCTCACACAGATGATTCGACATTTTGTATGTCTAACCTTAACCTACTGGCTGCTTAAATCAGACTAATAACATAAACATGGGTTGCAGTCATTAAAACAAAAAAATAAAATGTATTTAATATGTGTTTCCTCTTGCAAAAATCTTTATAGTGTCATCTGGCTTACATTGATAATTCTGTGTGTTTTTATTTGCAGAATATTTGGTTTTAGACTTCAGGGATTTACTTAAGGACAAAAAGCTGCCATTTAGTTAAAATTAAATATATTAATGTAACAAAAACTAAGCTGAAATCTGTAATAGCTCCTGATGCTGCAGTCTGAATGTGATAGATGGGATGAGGATGCAGGCTCCCCACTCACACACCGGGTCCGTGATGCTGAGGAACCCCTGCCCCTCCTTGTGATCAGATAAAAGGCTGCTATCAGCGCGTCATGGCCACCTGGGGAGAGAGATCTGCGGCAGTGCGCCTCTCACCGCCCACCTCAGGGCTCTCTGGCTTCATACTGAATCTCACATCACCTCTCTTCGCACAACATGATGGCACTGTCTGGCTTGGGTCCAGCTTGGCGAAGATCGTTTGACATATTACTTTGTTTTTTTTTAAAAAAGGTTATATTTTTATTTTACAGCTACTGAAGCTGATTTTTTCAACAGATCTAGAAACAACTTCGCGGTAAGTTTTATATTGATTTCAAGAAATTTTCAAATCCAACGTTCAATTAATTGATTGGTTACTTTAGTCAGTTAGTTCATTGTTTTCTTCAAACACTTAAATCTAACTTGTAAATTATTTATCCCCAAAAAAAATCCTACTTTTTTTTTTTTTTTATTTTTTAAATGTCTTATATTGTTTTATTATTTTTTTTTGACAACATGCGCCTGAATTTAATCCTCTTCATTTGTTTTTATCTGATCTGTCGGATGCAGGAAGCATCACAGGTTACTTCAAACGGAAAAATAATTGTCTATTTTCCTGTTTCTGGTCGCCGGTCCCGCAGGACGCAGGGCGCACATCAGAAATGAATGAATGTAAATTCATTAATGAAATGAGTTTCTATTTCCTTTGGCACGTTCTTCTTCTTTTGGTATTTGACAAATGTAACATTAATTTCTCCACTGTGAGATCAATAAGTTAATAAATAAATCATATATAATTTCAAAAGCACGATTAAGTTTCATACATATATATTTAATATATATATAACATATATATTTAGAATTATTAGTATATTTTCAACCGAAGGATTGAATCCAAACATTTATACAATGTTATATATATTGAAATACCTTTTTTTTTTTTTTTTTTTTTTTTTTTTTTTTTTTTTTTTTTTTTT
>JAGKQL010003596.1:0-20673 GCA_018398635.1 Cyprinodon brontotheroides | reverse complement strand
AAACAAAACCTAGTATTAATAAGGAAAGACTAATGTTTGAAAGTGGAAATGAAACGTTCAACCAAACTGACTTACCAAAAACATGGCCCTTACCAAAACATTATGAAACAAAGCTTTGTTTTTTCTCTTTTACATTTATATTTTTCGCAATCTCATGAATTAAGTCAGTTTGGTTTAACTTTTCATGTCCACTTTTTTTTTTATGTTAGCTCTAATGGTCAAATATTCTATGCAGCAAACAGCAACAGTTTATACATAAAAAAAAAAAGGATTTTCTGATGGTTCCTTTGTCATTTCAGTTTCTCCTGCATCCATTTTAGTTTATTATTTCCTTTTTGATAAAAGATGAGAAACTATTTTATGATATATCAGTGACAATTCTTGCCTGACCAATCACAGAGTCCTTTACATTTGGGCAAATATTCGGTGAAATCACCCTTTAAGAAAACTTCAATATCCCTTTTAATAGACTAAGAAAATATTATTTCATTACTCTATTTGTTTAATTTGAAAACCAGACTAAAAATGTAAAGCTTAAATTAAAATGAAACTAGGGTGTTTCTGCTCAGGAAGGCTGTTGCCCAACTAAGACAGAGTTAGACACACATTAAATACAGGCCAACATAAAGAACCCTAAAGCTACAGATCACAGCGTGAATTTCTGTGTTAAAATAAAGTACAGATCATTACAAAAGTAAATATTTCATTCTTCATTTCATTGAGGTCCACCAAGAAATGGAAACAAACTGCTCAAATCAACTTTCGCTTTCCAGGACAGACACTATAGCAGTTACTTTATATTTTAATAACGAGCTTTGTGTAATACCAACTACTAATACTATATTCTTTAATTGTGATGCTTGAAACTATAATGGGATGCAATGTTTATTACCAAAAAAATAGTTTATTCTGTCCTCAACAATCCCCATTTTCACAACTTTGCTTCAGATATTTCTGAGTGATCCGTCACAAATATGTTTCTAAGTGAACAAACAACAAGCTTGTACGATCAAGAAATCCCCGCATCTTTATCTTAGACAAAAATAAAGGAAAAGCACAGAGTCTGAGTAGAACTAAAAATAGAACAATGAAAAACCTGGATATGAAAAACAAGATGTGTGCTTGTTTACTCACTAAAACACGATCACAAAATCCTTACACCACGAAGAGCTATAAAAAGTATTCATTTTGGCAGCTCACTTGTAGCTTTTAGGTTGACTGATGTCAACCACTTTGTTATTTTTGGATATTTTATATCATGGAGAGATATGTTGCTCTGAGATCTTTTGGCCAACTTCCTGTTGTTGGACAGGGTTTCTCTTTTATATCCCGACTGAAGAAAAGTAGCTTTCCAACCAATTAAATCCTAACTTATTACTTTTTCCCATGGAACCAGATGGGTTTGAATAGATTTTTTTTCTACTTATAAATAATCTACATCAAACAGATTTCTTTTTATTCTGTTGATATTTCTCTGATATTGAAATGTATATGGTGATCTGAAAAGCCTAACTGTAAACAAAAGTGAACACGTTACCCCTAAAATATTCATCTTACAAGGACCTTAAACTAACAATATTTCTTAAAGCTCGGCCTCTTAAACAGATAAACTTTAAAAAACAAAACTGTCTTTTTTTTAACACGAACAGAAAACTATACACAAAAACACCTGCTTTAGCATTCCCAAAAAAAGCACAAATCCTGAAGAAATTCTTTATTGTTGTCCATATTCAATTATATATGATGGGAAAAAGTCATATTTTCACCACAAATGTAGCTGCAGACATTAAAACTATGCTTACTGTTTACAATTTGCTATTTGAATTATTTTTTGATAATTCTTGTACTTAATTAGTAATCATATAACAAAAGGCGTCTTGAAAACAGAATATAAACCAGGTTAAGCTAAAACTGCAATGACTAGAGCATATCCACAGACAAACAAAAGTTTTAATTTTGATTACAAAGTATTTAATTCCCCCCACCCCGCCCCCAACTTTAGCATAAATACCCCACTGAGTGGCTTTCTCTTTTAGGTAAAGGCATGTTTTAAGAGTCTGTAAACTCCAGTTAGCTATTAATCAATTACTAAATTAGTAAATAATAAATTAATCTGATTATCTGTTTCTAAACAAAACTAACTGTGGTCACAGACAACAAACCTTAGCAGTGGTCCTCCCATGTTTTAGTCTTATATCATCATCTTATAGCATCATCTTCTAAACTGGAGCATTTTACTAATAATATTTGTAAAGCAACACCATTTAAGTTATGTTTACCAACCCACTAGAAGTTATAATTAACAAAGTTTAAAAAAAAAAAAAAACTTGGTTTATAGTCATAAAAGCATTTATCTAACCTCAAAACATGTTAAATTATTGTAAAACATAATTAGTTCGACTATTGTTGCAATTTCATCACCAGCACCATCTTCAAACATTCTGAAATGCCAATACAAGTTGAAGCACATGCCTAGTCTTGTTCTAGGATGTTCTAAGTTATGTATAGATCTAAAAGATTTTCTCACCAATTCCTCCAAGCATTATCATCTACTCATCTTTAAATCAGGTATTAGCAGAAGTGGCAAATATAATTTATCCAAAACACAAAAATTATTAGTTTAATGCCAAAGGTGAATGAAATCAAAACTGAAAAGTAACACTTTATCAAAGTATATTTTTTATCTATTGCATCAAATCAGTCTTTTGTTGACTTACATTGACTGTGATTCAACTTTCAATAGTTACAATGAGGTGAAACTATTGAATGCCAAATTAAATTTTGACATGCAGCACAAGTTTCATTTTGAAAATGAAAATTTTCATTTGGAAAAGTTTCGATGCTTTCTGCATACAAGCCTTAGCCCTTAGAAATAAGTATATTAATGAAATAAAACTTTAAATAACATCTAACTTAGAATCTATTTAGGGGGGAATCTTAGATAATTTATTATTTAGAGTATCATTTAATAAGTAGACTGCAGTTTGTTTCAGTGCAGTTTGTTATATTCTTTGATTACCTGCCTTATCCTTCAATATACTTACTTTTATGGCCTTGATTCCTGACTTGGTGATCTGAGTCATCTTGGCCTTAGAGATGGGTGGCTTGTACTCAGTCAATGTGTACAGCTGAAAGATGAGAGTAAAATATTACAATATGCAAACGTTTGAAATATTCTGTCATCAAACTGAGGTGGATTAATCTACTATTTAACTCATTTATTTTGATAACAATCAGTAGTTGATTAGGTTTGCTATCCCTAGTCGGTTCAATCATTAACACAAAAAGTTTTCTAGTAAGACGGGGTATAGAAAACAGTGAAGTCTGCATTTACGGTGGCCGGGGTGGATCAAATACAGAACCACAGACAAATAACTGCGGCGCTTGTTTTAGCTCTGTGCTATAATACAACTAGACGCAACATCCAGGGAACGTTTTAGAAATGTTATTTTTGATATAGTATACTGAACCATGCATATATAAAACAAATACAAGGGTAAATTCACACCAAACTTTATGCCGAGGTGTGGTATATCATTTAAATCAGCTAACCCAACAAGTTATCGTGTACTGTTTCCTTAAGCTATTGCTAGTTTGTAGCCTTAAAAACCTCCATGCTCTAAATAAATATTACGAATATAAAGTAAAAATAAATACTTTAAGAACAATATTAAACACACGCCTGCACTAACTGGCACATTACATTTGAATAACCTCGGAGGTAATGATATTTTGCGGCCTGGTGTTATACTGCCCTCCTCTACCCCTTTGCTAACATTGCTAACGTTAGCTAACTAGCCTGTAAAAACGGAGCTTAACAACAGGTACACGAGCTGTTTAGGATTTTTTCCCCCACTAGTTACACACAAACCTCGTTGTTGAAGGCTTTGACGGCCTCCATGATGTTGGGTTTTCGCTCGCAGGTCTCTAGAAAATATAAATATATCTCCTCTATAACCGGTGTAAGACGTGCATGCTCGGTGTTTGGTGAGATGGAGGAGACTGGCAATATGGCGCATAACCTCAATAGGGAATATGCTGACAGAAGGGCGACTCCTAATGGCAACATTTGGGAACTACATGTTGTAGATATAAGACTTAGATTTTATTTTGTCATTTTGTACACACAAGTGTATACAGAGAGAAATTTCCTTTTTTTAGTATAGCTCTATAGTGCAGTGCCAAAAAACACTGTGGTGAAAAATAGTGACGTAATCATACAACTGTATAGTTACAGTAACAACATTAAAAAAATTTTATTACATCAAGAACATACAGTATACTGCCCTAAAGACCATATCAGTTTTTCTTTAGCTTTTCTTACATATTTTTGTGTTACCAGCACTTCTCTCCATGTATTTCTATAGGATTTCATGTTTTAGATTAACACATCGTGCTGTTAAATTATGAAATTGAATGGAATGGATTGTTTTATACATAAAAACACATGAATTGTGTCATGGTAAGTATTTTTTTTCTATTAATAATAATATTGAAAGTAAAATAGCACAATATGCTTTTTATACAACTTGCTACGGTTAGTCGCAATCTGTTTGTCATCTACCGAACCTTTATAAAACCTTTTTTTCAGTCATACTTTCACAGCAATCTGGGCTCAAACTTAACTATGATACAAGTAAAATATTAAGGATTGGAAGTTTAAAGAAAAAAAACATCCTTTCAAATGAAATATAAAGGGCCTGTTGTGTGGACAGATGGACCAGTTAACACACTTGGCATTGTGATCCAAGAGAATCTGGAGGAGTTCAGTAAATAATGATAATAACGACTAAGAAAGCAGGATAAAATTCTGCAATTATGGAAAGGGAAAAATTTAACCTTGTATGAAAAATATCTATTATTAATTCTTTAATTACTTCTCAATTTGTTCATTTATTTCAGCCTTTACCAGCTCCATCACATTTTTCTTTAAGTTTTATGAACAGAAAATCTTTGATTTTATCTGGGATGGCAAGCCAGAAAAGATAAAAAGAAAAGATTTGTACAAGGACTATAATGTAAATATGGGGGTTTGGAACTCCTCAATCTTGAAGCTATGTGTTTGCCTTTGAAAGCATCAATTGTTCCAAAGATGTGAACAAACAATAAGTGGTATAGAAGTGTTCTATTGGACAAAAAACATATATATTGTATCATAAGAAATTATGATAGTAGTGATGCCTTCCCATTTTCCATATGTAGAGAGTCTGCTTGGGAAAATCTCAGTGTTCATAAAGGAAATAATCCATTCATGGAGAGCAGATAATATGGATGAATTCTAATATACTAATAGATGGACAGCCTTACTTTTGGAAAAGTATGTTTGAAAGAGGAGTTATCTTTGTTAATGACATTATTGAGAAAATTAAAATTATGGAGCATGAGGATTTTAGAATTATATATGGTGATGCCTGTTCAAACTTTTCTTTTAACCAACTCACTGGAGTAATTGGAAAAAATAGGAAGAAAATAATTACCAATGGAACTACTTAAACTATATATTTGTAAGCCTCCAAGGTAAGCCTCCAATAAGAAACTCTAGTCAAAAGGCAAAAGGGAATTAAAATAGAAAAATATATACATTTTATTAAATAAAATAATCACTGATATAACAAATATGGAAAATGGGAGGACTACTTTGACTGCCTGCTGCCGTGAGATAAAATACTTACATTATTTATAAAACTACTGTTGATGTGCAAAATTATTTTCAAATTAAAATCATATACAATTTCTATGTGACAGAGTCAGATAATTGCCGTTTCTGTTGTCAGGAGTCTGAATCCACCCTGAATTTGCATCGGTATGTCATATTGTGTCTGTATTTAGGGTGGAAGTTGAAAAAATGTGTTTAAGGATTGGTCTGTCTATGAAGCTTGATGTGGTTTCTGTTTTACTGGGAGAGTTTATCAACTGTCATGACTTTAATTTAACAATTGTACTTGGTAAAAAGTTTCTTTAAAGCCAAACATAGATTTTCACTTAGTATTAATGTCTTTAAAACATTTATTCAACATTATTTAACTTTAGAAAGTTTTATGGTTGAAACAGATGATGAAGCCAGAAAATATACAGTGGGGCAAAAAGTATTTAGAGGTCAGCCACCAATAGTGCAAGTTCTCCCACTTAAAAAGATGAGAGGCCGGTAATTTTCATCATAGATATACCTACAACTAGAGAGACAAAATGAGAAAAAAAAATCCAGAAAATCACATTGTCTGATTTTTAAAGAGATTTATTTACTGCAAAATATGGAGGAAAATAAGTATTTGGTCAATAACAAAAGGATTCATCTCAATACTTTGTTATATATCCTTTGTTGGCAATGACAGAGATCAAAGCGTTTTCTGTAAGTCTTCACAAGGTTTCACACACTGTTTGCTGGTGGGTTTTGGCCCATTCCTCCATGCAGGATCCTCACTCTAACAGCAAGTGATGTTCTGGGGCTGTGGCTGGGCAACACAGGGCTTTCAACTCCCTCCAAAGATTTTTCTATGGGGTTTAGATCTGGAGATTGGGCACAGGCCACTCCAGGACCTTGAAATGCTTCTTCCCCGGAAAAACCTGCCACCCGCCTCCCTTAGTTACCCGGGCCCACGAAATTGTGTTTGGGATTCATTGTCGCGTGCTGGGAAGAACCCAGCGACGTAAGCATTCTTCAATACCAGCCCTTGCCAAACGGTGGAAGGAGGAGTTTCACTCAAAATTTGTGATACATGGCCCCATTCATTCTTTTCCTTCACAACCGAGATCCCCTGCGCGTGAGTCCCTGAGGTTTGCAGAAAGCAGAAACAGCCCCAAAAGCATGATGTTTCCCACCCCCATGCTTCACTGTAGGTATGGTGTTCTTTGGATGCAACTCAGCATTCTCTCTCCTCCAAACATGGCCAGTAGAGTTTTTTACCAAAAGTTCTATTGTGGTTTCATCTACAGCCATATGATATTCTCCCAGTCATTAGTCTAGGATCATCCAAATGCTCTATAGCAAACTTGAGACGGGCCGGGCCTTGATATGTACTGGCTTAAGCAGGGGGGACACGTCTGGCACTGCAGGATTTAAATCCCTGGCGGCGTAGTGTGTTACTGATGGTAGCCTTTGTTACTTGGATCCCAGCTCTCTGCAAGTCATTCACTAGGTCCCCCCGTGTGGTTCTACCAGGATTTTTACTCACCCGTTCTTGTGATCATTTGACCCGGGGATTTGAGATCTTCGCGTGGAGCCCCAGATCGAGGAAAGATTATCGATGGTCTCAATATGTTTCCATTTCTAATAATTGATCCCACAGTTAATTTCTTCACACCAAGCTGTTTACCCCATTGCAGATTCAAAGACTTCCCGGCCTGGTGCAGGTCTATAATTTTGTTTCGGGTGTCCTTTGACAGCTCTCTAGTTTTAGCCATGGTGGAGTTTAGGGTGTGACTGTTTTGAGGTTGTGGACAGGTGTCATTTTTTATACTGATATGAGGGTTCAAACAGGTGCCATTAATGGAAAGATAACCAGTGGAGGACAGAGAAGCCTCTTACAGGAGAAGTTACAGGTCTGTGAGCCAGCAATCTTACTTGTTTCTAACTGACCAAATACTTATTTTCCACCATATTTTGCAAATAAATTCTTTAAAATCAGACAATGTGATTTTCTGGATTTTTTTTTCTCATTTTGTCTCTCATAGTTGAGGTATATCTATGATGAAAATTACGGGCCTCTCATCTTTTTAAGTGGGAGAACCTGTACTATTGGTGGCTGACTAAATACTTTTTTGCCCCACTGTAAAAACCAATGAGAAGTTCTCATATGTTTATTATGAAAATGTAATTTGTGGACGAGTGAATGAGTGAATGAATGTGAATGAGTGTGAGGGGAGGGAGGATTTTGGGCTGGTATATTATCTCTGTAAATGTATCCTGTGTTGTCATTTATGTTGATTTAATAATAATAATAAAAAAGTAGCATTTCTTTGGTTTCTTTGCTCTGATACCTCTAAAATAAACGGGAGTAAATAATTTATTTTAGAAGTCCCATTATAAATTAAACCAAGCCAATTTTAAACACTGCCTTTAGCAGATAAGAAAAGTCCTTTAGGAATAAATCTACACCAGGACATCAAGGTTTTACCAAAACATCCATTGTTCAATTCATTATCATCATCATCATCATCATCATCATCATCATCATCATCATCATCATCATCATCATCATCTTCTTCTTCTTCGTGTGGGTTTTATGGCGGTTGGCAAACTAATTAAAGTGCATTACCATCACCATTTGATAAGGAGTTAAACAAGGAAACAGGAAACATGACTCACCCCCAGGAAAAAAAAGATTAAATAAATAAAACTATTAAATCATAACTTTTCTAACTATTTAACTCAGCATAATAAATAGCAAATATTTCAATTTATCTTTAAGTTACTTTCATTCTGCCAGTTTCTGATGGTCCTGTTCGTTTTCCCATCATACTTTCAACCGTTTCCCAGTTTAAATCTCTCACTTCAGGGTACTTTTCTGTAGCTTTCAGTATTATTTAGATTTTTTTCAGTTTACTTTTTGTCATCTCAGCAGTACAATTGATAACTTCTACCATGAAAAGTACAGAATTCTTTTTTTTACAATTAATGAGTCTTCTTCTGGGGCACTCCTCCAGAGGTTATGCACTCAATTCATTATCTGAAAATCTACAGATTAAGGCAAACCCTAATTTTTGGGATCAATAAAATATGAAATAACAGTTGGCCAAAAAACAAACAAACAAAAAAAAACAAAAAAACAAAGCACTGCAAACCCATGCTGAAAAACTATAAATCTGATAAAGAACAGCCAAGTAGAAAATCTGCACTGCTCTTTTATAGCAAAAAGAAGAACAACTACAATCAAATCATATTAAAAGGACACACATATTTATTGTTAACATATTTACATACAACCTTAACATAAAGAAAAGACAAAAATAAACAAATTCTCAAAGTGATCCAGGCAGGACCCTCTAGGTTTTCTGATAATTATGTTGAACGTTAATCCAAAAAACAAAAACATGTAAAGTCACATAATAATGGCAGCCTTCGCTGAATAAAATCCCAACACAATTGGTCAAATAATTGTGGAATTATTGTTGTGCTAATTTGTAAAGCTTTACAACAACTAAACCACAATTGAAAAAAATGGAAATCTGGATAAGTAATTTTTTCTTAATATAAGTGCATTTGTTCTTGGATTGAGGAGGTTAAAGAGACATTTTGCCAATGGAACAAGACAATTAACGTTTAAAACGAGAAAATGCAATTACATTGTCTTATTTCAAGTGCATATTATCTAATTATCTTATTTTAAGAGTGAAAATACTTCATTGGCAAAACACCTCCTTTACCTACTCAAGTTAAGGGTAAATACACTTAATTTAAGAAATTTGTACTTATTTCTAGGTCATTTTTCCAGTACAGTGCCAACATAAGTGTTTTCAAATTAGATGTAACCGTTTTATTTTTGCATATTTTAGCATAAAATTCTTAACTTATTTACCTGATATACAAACATTTGGATGGTTTTCAACCAGCTAAAACGTGACCATATCAGAAAGTTGCTTTGTAGTGAAACAGAGCATCATTATTGGACAAAGATGCTGGTACACACTGCAAAGTTGGGCTGCGTTTTTATAAAATCTTTATCACAAGAAATGAAACGAACATACTGTCAATATTTATGGTTTGAAGGACATTCTAAGTCTTCAACCTAATACTTAAACAGTAAAGAAACAATAATTTGACTCCTATGAATCTGAAGTTAGGGTTTGTGATTTATTGTAACTACAGAGCGTATTGTTCAGTCAGAACAGTTATTAACCATAACATGACATCTAGAGAAAAGCAAACTAATCCTGGCTGTAGGGCTGCTTGTAACAGGCAAAGTTGGTGCATAGCACCAATAATTAGCAGGCAACTACGTAAAAACAAGAATCTGAGTATTTGTTCACTACAGCCTAATGCACAGATAAATTATACAATAAAAACAACAAAACAGTGTTTCTGTGCAGAAGACCAACATTTTTCAAGCTACTCAATCATTTCATATAATACAATGGGAACCACAATGAAAAAAAACACTATTCCTTCCAACTGGAGAGTGAAAGTAATACTAAAACTGAATTCACATTTTTGTGTAAATTCATCCCATCTCCACATATATATTTAGATAAAAACACTTTACAAAGTAAGACACGTTAGACCTCATATGCTCTTCCGTGGAACTGAAGTGTAAGCTGAATTAATCACAGCAGTAAGTTTGCATTCTCATGGTATGCAACCATAAGGTCCAAGTCCAAATACAGTAAACCAGCTCATAATTGGACACTTTATAAACTAGTCTCTGCAACAGGAGCAGCAGTGACTGATGCTGCACCAGTTACAGCCTCTGGCGCCCCCTTCTGGTCGTCTTTGACACAGATTTCCAGCATCAGAGGTCCATTGGACTCCTTCCACTCTCTGAACTTATCCGAGGTAAGCTCTGGGTCAGATAGCACCTGCTCTATTGCCTGCAAGTCCGCTTCTTTAGACTGTGACAAAAAAAACAAACAAACAATTCAAAAATTAAATACAATATTGAACTTTTTGACTTTAAAACCTCAAAAGTTGTGTGTTATGTACCTTTAACGTGCTGTTGAGTGCCCTGATATGGTGTAGCTTATCGTTAACAGTCTGGTTTTTGCAGCGTTTTACAAAAGAAGCCCTGAATTCCCTTTTTGTTGAAGGTTTTCGATCCCCTATTGGCGAGAGACTGGCCTCCTTCAGATGAATGTAGAGCTTTTCCATCTCATCTGAGCTATTCTCACAATTTCCTGCACAAAGAATGAGGTTGCAGTTTATTATACAACACACTTGAAGAACATTAGATTCTGACCTCTAAAATTAAACGGAAAGAGAGCACCTAAAAGTACTATGATTTAATAAGACGTTTAAAGCGTTCACCTTGATTTTGAGGTGCTAAAACATCCCTCTGCTCCTCCCCTTCCACCACGCCCATCTCTCTGTTGGACCCATTTGAATTTGAGGAGTCCTGGGGAACGGAGTTTTCCAATGATCCTCCCCCTCCGCTTCTCTCTTTTTGCAAGTGGACTTGAACAGAGCAAATTACCGCCGATTCCCCGGCCGGAGAAGAGGACGCCTGGGAGACAAGGTCCATCCAGGACTGCCGCTGCTTGGCAAGCGAGGAGGCGGAGCTCTGCGAAGTCATCGTACTGACGGGGGAGGAGAGCAAATCGCTGGCTTCCGCAGGAGCAGCGGAAGCATAGGGAGGTGGAAGAGTACCCTGAAAAATAAAAAATGAAATGATGTATTAGATGCATTCTTATATTCTGAGCTATTTGACATTTGCTTATGTTACAAACACAAACCTTGATGCATTTTATTGGTATTTTATTTTAGTATAGATAAACAGAAAGTGCCTCGCAATTTTCAAGCAAACACAACAAAACAAAAGGCCAACAGAGAGTTTGTCACCATTTTTTGTCTAATTGTTTACATTTACATCTGCAATAACGTACTTTAACTGTAATATGC
This sequence comes from Cyprinodon brontotheroides, assembly GCA_018398635.1. Classification (NCBI taxonomy): domain Eukaryota; kingdom Metazoa; phylum Chordata; class Actinopteri; order Cyprinodontiformes; family Cyprinodontidae; genus Cyprinodon; species Cyprinodon brontotheroides. The sequence continues at coordinate 9,125 of JAGKQL010003596.1, read as the reverse complement.
AATTACCTTAAACTGAACTTTCATTTAGATAGCTTCTGTCCAAACTTTATTTATTCATTTTATAGTAAAACCCATCTGTATATATGCTATTGTACATAACTATAAAAACCCTTTTTATAGTAATATCCACATGTATATTATATTCGGTACATATTCAGCTGTAAATTTAGTTTAAAACACTAGTTATCTAAATATTATATTCATTTATTACCGTAGTAAGATTCTGTTTATAATGGTATTCATCTCTATACTTATTGAGTAGAAACCCATGTCGTGTATTTATAGAACCATTATTTATCCTGCACTTGCTGCTATTGCACTTTTGGTTAGACCTAAACTGCCTTTCATTGCCTCGTACCTGTACCTGTGCAATGACAACAAAGTTGAATCTAATCTAATCTAATCTAATCTAATCTAATCTAATCTAATCTAATACTGCAGGTAGATTTATTATAGCCAACCAACAACTTTTTTAAACAGCATCAGCGAGTCAATAAAGAAACTGGCTTAAACTTGCAGAGTTTTGATTATAATATGTTTATGGAGTCCAAAAGGCGCTGTCTAGCTGCTTCACTGAACCCAATTAATAAAATTTTACACTCTGTTTCATTACAAAATAAACCTCTGCAATATATTTATTAGTAGTCTTTTCTGGGAGATGACACAACTGGTTTTGCTGCAGTTGAAAGTTGTTCCTCAAATGTATTTCTTGTGTATTTCTCTTGTAAGGAGTGAAATCACCACACAAACGTGTGAAGTAGTCTACACTTCATGTTCTAATGATTTAGGATTTTGCCCAAAATAAATAAAATGAACTAGAATACAGCCCTCTGTTCAGAACCTGCCAGAGGCCAACATGCCACTACTTTAGCGAATAATAAACATGCACAGCTTTGTGATTAAAATGCATTTAAAAAGCAAACGTGACATTAACAGATCTGGCATTATAGCAATATGAGCGCTTGTATTTAAACCCATTTTTAAGGGTTTTTAAAAAATCTGAGCAACATACTGGTGTGGCTCTCATGCATACGGCTCAGGGCGAGTTTTAAATACCAAACCTTTCATTTAGCGCCTTTTAAAGAAAAAAGTGGGGATAGTAAGACCTTGATCTGGCAAAGCGACGTACAGTTTATTAGAAAATATATAATATATAAATATTAGAGCAGCTAATAACCCAGCCATCATCATCATCATCATCTGCCAGCAGGTCAGTAGGATCTCCGACTACCCGACGTCCTCCAGATTTACGCAGCTATTGATGGACAAGTGTGAATCTGAATCATCACATCTGAGCTGAGTTCTTTGAAATTTATAATAATTCTCCACATTTCTAAGAATGAAAATAATGGATTTTAAACATGGATTGGATCCTTGTAATACTAACCATTGCGCATTTCCATGACCTAAGCGAAAGAAATATTTACAGTGACATTAACTGAGGTCGTTTTTATTTTTTTTAGGCATATTTTGGTGCTGCATGAGGCAAAATATGATTTAACTTCATTGTTCAGGTTTAAATAAAAGATGAAATTTATGGAAGAACATTTAAACAGTCATATTTCATATTATTGCGTAAGTTTTAGCTTGTAAATTAATATTAAGTTTGGCTGCAATGAATTCTGGTGGAAATATTCCATATGAGTACTTTACAAAGGGACATGTTTGAATATATTACTTCTATGACAAAATGAGGGGAAAACAATGAAGGAAGGAGCTGGTTCTCATTTCCAATAACCTTTTTATGTCTTCTAACCTGATGTGTGCTCCCAGGTGGATCAGGCACATCCTGGGACTCCCGTAGGGTCTGTTCAGAGTATGGTGGAGGCGGGATCTCTGGGCTCTCTGCTTCTTCATGATCACTGGCTTCACTATAACACTCTAAATGTCCATTTTTGATTGAGACACACAAGAAAAAACATCAACTCACATGATGAAACACTGATTGCACAACAAGTAAAAAAAAACCAAGATGTTCAATGCTCTAATTTGTCACATTTGTCACAAACCCTAAATTTGTGATCACACCTGTCATGGAAACATGCTGAACACTGTGGCTTACCAGCTGTTGTGGCTTGTTCTGTTTGCTCATAATGGATAGAAGCCAACCCGAGTTTATTCAACCATCTGAGAAGAAAAAATACATATATGTTGAAAATGAACAGCAGCTTTTAAACAAGTTGTACTCTATTGTAACTTACAGATTCATGTCCTCATGGCTCTCAGCCGCGAAATAAAACATCATGACCTGAGGGTGGCAGGCTTTGAATGCACTGGGAGAGAAGAAGCAGACATTTAGAGAGACAGCTTTGGAATATTTTAATACAAAAGATTATTTTGTGACTTCATCATTGCTCTCAGCAAATAGAGACAATTCAAAATTTTTCATTGTCGTTTCAAGTCACTCTTGATGGAGGTCATTAAGATGTTCTGGGAACACCAATGCAGAAATAATCTAAATGATCTAACCCCATAGATGTGATCAGTGGAAAAGGAAGTGACTTTTCTATGTTATAGATCCCTTTTTACACTGTTTTTACGAAATTAAACGTTCCCGTCACAGCGTGTGGGAACATTTCCTATAATAACCAGCAGCGGATATAAATAAAGTTCCATCTTTAGTGAAACAAAGTCTGATGAATCACAATCACGTCATCCTGATGAACCAAGATCTGAAATTCTGAACTTACTGTTTTTTCTTGCACTCGATGGCTACATCGATCATGAAGTTGGTGAGGTCAATGTACCCTTCTGCTTTCTCCGCCTGCGACAGAAATTGTAATGAGGGTGAGAGCTAAGAAGCAGCAACAGATTTCAAACCACTTCCTGTCGCCAAACTGCAGCTGGCGGCATACATTAAGTATGACCAAAGCCATCACGCTACAGTGTCTTTAAAAAAAAACAAATTACCACGGACAAGATTTTGAGAGCTGATTTTTTTTTTCCCTAGTCACACTTAAATGTTTAAGTGTGATTATGTTAATGTTTAATTAATCTTCATATCGGAAAAAGGAAAACCCATTAGTAAGGACGAGGATTAGGGCCACTGAAAAAAAGAAAAAAAAGTAGACTGATTTTTACATATCATTTCAGTTTAATAAGGGAAAAAAGTCAGAATTCTGACTTTAATCTAAGAAGAATAAAAAATTTTTTCTCAGATTTCTGACTTTTTCCTCAGAATTCGGACTTATTTTTCTCAGATATCTGACTATTTCCTCAGAAAAAAAACTTTTTTTTCAGAGATTTCTGACTTTTTTCTCAGATTTCTGACTTTTTCCTCAGACTTTAATCTTAGAATTTGGATCTCAATGTAGATTGGCACCATTAAGGAAGAAATGTGGGAGCATTCAGCTTCACTGAAAAAGATGTGAGTTGTTTGGGAAGGCCAGTAACACATTGGTGGAAAATTATGGAATTAGGCAACTTTTTACGTGGCCGAGGGGTCCCTGATGCTATTTCATTAATGGAAGAGCAGAAGGTGATTAAAACAAGAGAGCTAGTCTCTAAAACAGACATGGCTATGGCTTGATGCCAACATGTTTTTGTTAGCTGAGTAAGAATTCTGAGAAAGAAAGTCAGGAAAGTCACAGCAGATTAAGTCAGAATTCTGAGATTAAAGTCCTGACTTTTTTAGCCTATAAATGCTGAAATAAAATTTAAAATCAGTTAACTATGAATTTTTCCAGTGGCCCCTAATCCTCTTCCATTAGATCAGTGACTCATCTAAGCGGAAAAAAAATTGCATCAGTTTAAGTCTTAATTTATGATCCAATAAAAAAAAAAGAGTGGACAAAACATGCATTCATTAATGAGATAAGAGTTTAGGGGTAGTAAGAATTGTATTTAGAGCTATAGATTTATTATGAAATAAATAACTCTGTTTAATGATGTATTTTTTATCTTTACTGAAAGCGCTCTAGACTTTTCATTTGGTGTGAGCTTTATTATGAAGGAATAATCACTCAGATTTAAAACCACTTTAGAATATGCTTTATTGTAAAGAATATTTAGGATCAATTCTACTGTTATCACTATACCTAAGATATGGCGATTAATAATGAGAGCTATGATCCTCTTTGTTGCTTATGCACATTTAGGTGTTATTAAGCAGGATGATGATACACACTAGCAAGCTCGCTGCTGATAGGCTTTGGCCTAGTCAAAGGACTTGAATCCAATGGAGCCACACAGTGCCAGGACCTCAACCTGGCTGTTCATGCCCAGATATCCTCCAAAGCAGCTGAATGATTCTGCTCAGAGGAGTGGGCCAGAATCCCTCTACAGCCATGCAAAAGACCCATCATCATGTGAATGTAGTTTGATGGCTGTGATCTTCAGGCAAACACTGCATTTTGTATTCACTCAGGGGATCTAGGTGCAATATCGACTGTTTAATGTTAAAAAAAAAATGAAGAAATCTGCAAGGAAGCAAGACTTGTACGTCAGTCTGTCCGTATCTGTGCAGATAGCCTGGTGGTGACGCAGCGCCAAACAGGAAACAGAGCTGCAGCATGACCGGCAGGGAGACGAAGGTAGAGGAACTCACATGAGTCTTATGACTCAGTCCATGCCGCTTTACTCAGTGTTCATTGTTTTTTTATGCAAGTAGCAATGTTTTAAAAGACAACCTTTTAATGTTCCATTTTTTTTAGTAAATAAAAAAAAATTTTGATAGAAAAATCACTTCAGAGTGTGTTTTATCTGTAGAGAAAAGCGAACCTTCATAATTTTATATGATTATTTTTTGACAGGGAATTATTTATTTTTCCCAGTTACGATAAATATACTAACATCTACAAAAAAATTTGAAACAAAGATATGAATCATGCCCCCCCAGACTGAAAAAATGGGCGAAGAACAACAATATTTCTTCAAAATAGTAACTTCATTAGGAGCAATTTAACTAAAGAAAAACTAAACAATATTTTCAAAAATCTCCAGTGTTTTGTGGCCAAAACTTAAGCTTCATACGATTAAAAAAAACTAAATAACACTGCAATGTTACTTTTTCCAATGACATTTTCGGTTTTCCGGAAATCTGGTTCCAATCAGCGAATTTATCATGCAAGTCTACCATTTCAGACGGCAAAGAACACTCCCTTAGAGAGGATGCTATTACTAAAGTGATGATTAGGCAAAGTTAGTCACTTTCTTCATTGGTCAGGTGTTTAAAAATCAAGTCGGAGGAAACACAAAGATACCATGATTTGTTAAAGTTGACTCTTTGATGCTTTTCAGCTTCCCATTTCTGTCTCTTACAGAAAAGTCAACATTCTCCAAGCTAACTGCAATATAAAATGCTAAATTAGGTGATAATTTTATTATTGCAGTTAAAAAATATATCACTATCTCTCTTTTTTTAGGGTTTTAAGTTGGATTTTTTTCACAGTAATTGTTCTTCTATCACAATTTCAGTATAAATATAGAACATTTCCAAGGATATAGAATTGAACGCACAAAGTCTGCAGCTGCTGTCACATCCCCCCCATAACCATGTGTGATATAATTTGGTTGAGTCAGGCATAAGGTGCTAAACAAACAGGCTAACGGAAATTAATTGCTCTTTGTTGCAAAACACTTTTAATCATATTTATGAGATGAACTAAAAAATTAAGTACTGCATTTTAGTGCATGGAGACAGAGATATTGATTTTTAAATTTTTCGAATAAAGAAAATTCTGTGCAGCGTGACATTTTTTTTTGTAATCCCTTTCACTCTTAAACTCTTAAATAAAACCATTTAAGACATTTAAGATACATTTTTTTATTTTTACCACATTACAACCATTAACATTAACTTTATTGTGACGTTACGTAACATACGACCACAAACTACAGCCTACAGCAAAAATAGAGTTAGAGAGAATCATAAAATAAATATCTCAGATGTGTGACGTTCCTTTGTATTTAAATTTCAGACTCGTTCCATCCCATCAATAAAACTCAGTGTAACCAATTTCCCTTCCTCAAAAAAAGAAAATAAAAACCATATAATATGTTGATGTTGTGGTTGCTACCTCGACAACAGGTCAGATGAAGTCAGAAAAACGTTCAACACATCAAAACATTGTAGCAGTTCTTTAAATTTCAAACAAACCTACATCAAACTGAATTCTCTCTTTACTTACCAATTGGTTGGTGTACCAGTATAAAGCCGTTCTCTTGAGAACAAACCAGTACTTCCTCCATTTTATCCCCAGGAAGCCCTTGGTCTCCTTCTTCCTGTAAAGCCAGCCCTGATGGTCCGGCTGACCGAGCTCTTTGACGGACACTCGTCTTCTGCTCATGGTACCATTGCCTGATTACAAAAGATGCAAAGAGCTCAGTCCACTTCCTTGTTTAACGCAAACAAACCAGTAACCAAAGCATCTGTCTGATGCTTTGGTTACTGGTTTTAGCATCCTAACTGACACACACACAAAAAACATTTCCATCCGAGCCAATGTAGGTCACTTAAAATGCTCAATACTCTAAAAATAACGCAACCATTTGCAACGCTCTCAGCTCTAAACTGCTGTGATCCCAGTGACCCTTACCTGATGTGATCATTAAAGGAGCAGCATTAAAAAGCATAAAAGTTGCATTCTCAGAAATGAAGAGAGAGAACACAGAGCACAGAGCAGAAAAGAAATGATATGAAAGTAACTGTGGGTTGCCTAAAACCTCTCTGTACACACTAATTGCCCTTTTTCATATCACACGCCCACCGGTGGTCCAAAGTACAGCTGTGGGGCAAAACTCGCTGTAGATGCGAAGCTAAAAGAGCAAGCTTACCTCCCCGGTTCTTCTTCTTTGACTTGTGCCTCAGGGAGACCTTTCAGAGAGGACAACAGGGAGATCAGAGGAGGAAGACAAGAAGAGAAAACTGTCACACGCAACAACAGAGAAGAAAATCGTCGCTTAACATCCTGTTTCACACAAGCATAGACTTTTTTTTTGCTGCTCTTTAATGTTCAGCTTCTGCCTCGTCTATCTACTCTAGAGTCTCTGCCTTCATTAGAATTTAAAATAGGAAATAAAGAAGGTAAAAAGCAGCTTTTCATCCTGATGTGAAGGCTAACAAGCCCTAATAATTCATATCTAGAATTCTGTCAACATTAAATAAGAGAAGCAGAAGTATAGCCTCTGTAAATGTCACAAAAAAAAAGAACACGTAGAATACTCACAGGGTTATAGTCATCAGCAGCCATGGAAGGTGCAACAGACAAAGGGAAGGCAGCCTGTCAAAAGTAACCAGCAGAAACATGTATTGAGAGGTGTGTAGGTTGACAACATCTCTCCCCACAGATAATACAGCAGAAATTTGTTTTTTTTTCTTCTTTTGTTTCTTCAAAAGGAAGTGGCGTCACAGGCAGAGAAGTACTGACAATGTTTTTTTCATACTTAGGCAAAAGAAAAACCAAAAAAAGCAACAGATACATGCAGAAAATGGTATGTTTCACCATAAGTGTAAAGGGAAGTTGAGTCAGAAAAAGGCTGAAAGCTTTAAAGTTGAGTTCTCAGACAGAACCGACTCTCAGCTTGTGTTAGAATGTCTACCATCAGCAGTTTCATTCACACTATGACACATAAAAGAAGTAACTAAGGAGGAAACTGTGCTGGTCTGACAGAACTCCTCTTCATTTTTTCTAAGTGCAAACATTTCTTTTTTTCAGGGATGTTCAGCTTGCTGCTCAACATCCTAAAAAAATAAAAAAAACAACAAAAAAACAAGGCAGCATTGAGAAATCCAGTCTGCAATTATTGGCCAACTTCCTCTGCGTTCTCGGGTTCCTCATTTGTTTAGTTCAAAAGCTGCCAGAGTGAGCAAACAGTTTGATGATTTTAAAAGCTGAAAAGTCCTCCATGATGCCTCACTCTGCTGCTGTGTTTTCTGAGAATTTAGAAAATCTCAACAAACCACATCTCTCTGAATCTGTTATAGCCACACTACACAGTTAATTAGAATATTATATAAACATGCCATTTATAGCAGTAATTTATATAGTCATGCGTTTAGAATGTTTATCACCGTTTAGTTTGAGGATTATTGCTTAAAGCAGGTGTAATCCAAAAAGTCACGTCGGATATTAGAGAATTAAACAGGTTTCATAAAAAAAAAAGGTTATATCTACACATTTCTGGACATATAGACATACAGATATTATGATCTAAATGACAATAAGAAGAATGCTGAATGTTAGTTATAGCAGGAAGTAATTGAAATGTCTCAAGGATATTAGTGAAAGGTTGAGTGGAAGGAAAAAATATGAAATAAAAACCAAATATGAAGCCATTTAAAAATGATACCTCATAAGTTTCCAATGTTAGAAAAAGAATATGTCTAAAGCAAACATGTAAGGTTTTATTAAAAAAGAATTTCTATTCAATAAGAGTTTAGGTCTGGTAAGTTTTTCTGTGATCCAGTGTGAAACCATGTTTCTGGTACCTTTTGCAGTTTGGGGAGGTTCTGGTAAAATATTCCATCTCTATCTTCATGAAGCTTCTCAGGTCAGAAAACTATAGTGACCTCAAAATTTTTTTTTTAAATTATTATTAGGATTAGGGCCACTGAAAAAACAAAAAAGTTAACTGATTTTTTAATTTTATTTCAGTATAATATGAGAAAAAAGTCAGAATTCTGACTTTAATCTCAGAATTCTATGAATCCTGACAGCGAACTAACATGTTAGCCTCAAGCCATGGCCATGTCGATTTTAAAGACTAAACTAGCTCTCTTGTTTTAATAACCTTCTCCTCTTCCATTCATTAAATAGTATCACCCGAGACCCCTCGGCCAGGTTAAAATTAACCTAATTCCAAAATTTTCCATCAATGTGTTACTGGCCCTCTCAAATAACTCCACATCTTTGTCAGTGAAGCTGGAGTGCTCACACATCTCTTCCTTCATGGTGCCCCATTTACATTAAGATCCAAAAGTAAAAATTCTGAGATAAAAAGTCATAATTTCTAAGAGAAAAAGTCAGAATACTGAGATTAAAGTCAGAATCCTACAAAGATTAAAAGTCGGAATTGTGTGAAAAAAGTTGGAATTCTGAGAATAAAGTCATAATTCACAGATTAAAAGTCAAAATTCACAGATTAAAGTCAGAATTCTGAGATTAAAGTCAGAATTCTGAGATTAA
>JAGKQL010003593.1:0-20697 GCA_018398635.1 Cyprinodon brontotheroides | reverse complement strand
GCAGCACACATGGTCCCAACGCTCCGGGTTCTACAGGCCCAGCGGACCGCAGCAACACATGGTCCCACACATGGACGGTAATATGTCTTGTGGTTGGACTCGGTGCTCCCCACCTTGTTGCTCACCACGTTACCAAATAAATAGTCTTTCCTAGATGATGCAAAAAGTTAAATTTGATGACCGTTTACCATTGTAGTTATAAAACCAAGAAAAGTTTAAGAAGGTTGTTAACCAGGAATTGTAGATGTCCGTTAATATTGAAACAGTAAAATGTTCTGTCCTTTCCATTTTTTACGTACTTTTCTTTTAATTTTTATGCTTTTAAGTAGTTTTAAAATGGCACATTTTACCACAACTGGAGTAAAAAGCTTCTACAAAAAGTATTTTAACAGCAGGACGTATACTTTACTACTATAGTGGCAGTCTGTGGGAGTGGGGATTGAATCATAGGTTGAGTCTCATCCCCCACTTTCTGCCACTCTGGGTCCCCTGGAGAAAGACCCTTAACCCTCACACTGGTCCATACGCAGGGGCCGAAGAAGCCCTCTGCTCTCTTAGGCAGACTGATAGGAGGAGAAGCGCCCTACAATGAGCACTCCCTTGTGGCTGAAACTTCTCACCCTATCTCTAAAAAGAGCCCAGCCCCTGCACAGAAAAGCTCATTTCAGCGGCTAGGTCCGGGATGGGAGTCCTTTTGGTCATGATCTAATTTCGCGACTCAGCAGAGACACCCTTTTTGCTCACGCCAGCTTTTTCACCACAACGAATAACATCTTGGAGCTCAAGAATTCAAAATGTGAAATGATGGTGTTTATGTATATATAAAAGTATCATTAAGACCTTTTGTAAATTTAAGTATTTTCTCCCTAAATTGTTCATCCTGCAATCCTGGACCGCTGATCTGCGGAACGTATCATCTCAGTGTAGGAGAATGGAGTGGGGACTCGGGGCGTTTAGATGATGATAATGACTGGAAACGTCTAAGGCGGCAGCCCTCAGCACCGCCTGAGCAGGGAGCCTGCCATGAGGCTACTGTAGCGACATCTCAGCAGAGGCGTACAAAAAAGGGATGAAGGGGCCCAAGGGCCGGGGGCAGAAACCGTGAGCGGGAACCAGAAATCAGAACCGTTTGCAGGAAGGAAATAGCAGAGATTTGAAATTGAATGAATAATGATTTAAAAAAAAGGGACACAAAAAAGGGGACAGTTTCTGGACCCCTGGACCAGAGAAGCCTTCTGTGGACATGCCTTCCACCAGGTACCAAGTCCCTCCAGTGCAACGGATCCAAAGACAGCTGGGAGTCTCTGAGCCAAACCGGACCGGGGTAAGAGATGTGAAAGATTCTTGTAGAAGTGGAGGGAGTGTTGGCCTGGTGCTTAGAGCAGTGCACTTGTGCTCGGAGAAGGTTGCAAAGACCCTGTTCGATTAACCTGACTCCGCGAATATGTGGAGCAAATCCATCTGGAAACCTTCTGTTGAAGTAATTTTGGGAAGGGGCGAAAATATTGGTTAGCTGATTGGCCTATGTTGGTGATAGACGGGCCAAATAAACCAATCAGATCAACGAAGCATATGACGTACTAACAGAGCGACGACGAAGAGGAGCCAATTGATAGATCAAACTCTTGCTGAAACCAGTCGGGAGAAGAGCAAAAACATGTTTTCCTCTGAGAAAAGCCTCCAGAGCAGTGTTTTGCTCTTCTTTCAGTGAAGAAATACTCTGTAATTCCCATAAAACTTGCTCGATAGCCACGCTAACGCTAGTTTCATCGGCTGAAGCCGCCATGTTCTTTAGACTGAACTGTCGCGCTTCTCGTTGCGTCACACCTCAACCCGCCTCAAAGCCAACGCTGATTGGACGTTCGTTTGGTGAACGGCTCCAAATTCTTTTTCCAGACTGATCTGCGAGTGAAACCTTGAAAGCTCGCGAGATCAGGATGGTCTCACGAGGCTACTGTTCGATCCCCACAGCCTCCACTCTGGGGTGGTGGGGGCTAGGGTTATATTAGCAGGGAAGTGGGGTGAATGGATAAATGGAACAATTATTATGTGAGGGATGCCTAGAGGGTCAGTGCACAGTGGCTTGTGCTTGAGAAGGTTACGGTTCTCTGGGTCCCTGAGCAAGGCCCTCTAACCCCACACTGCCCTCGGCTGCACAATGGCAGCCAACTCTTCCCCCTAAGGGGATGGGTTAATTTTTCCATTGTGAGACCAATAAAGTTCTATTTCTATTTCTAGAAGCAGTCTGTGTGGGGCCTAGGAGAACAACCAGATTATCGCCAAGAACAAAGTTCACTTCTGTTTGTGTGAGCCTCTGTTTTTTCTCTGTTTGAGGAGCTTCATCTCTTCATTCAGCCCGGCCTAATGCTCTTATCACCCTCTCTGGGGTTGTAGTCTTTTACATCAAAGATCCATGGTTCCTCTAGGAAACTTGAGATGCTGAGCGCCGACAAAGTGGGAGCAGAGGGAGCTGCCAGCACGCCTGATCTTCATCTTCTGCTCTCATCCAGCCTGACAGATGAAGCCACGCTGTGTTGACAGACGCTTCCAAGCGCCTCATCTCCACATCAGAGTTAATGAGGTTCTGTCTCCGCTTCTCAGGCGCATGACGGCAGAGTCTGTACAAACAAAAAAGATGCTTTCTTCCAAAAATCTAGCCTGACCCGATTCTAAAACAGATAAAAGAATAAAATCCCTGCAGGAGGTTCTGTTCAGTCTAGGTTAACTCTCTGATTATTAAAGGAACAAATGAGTTCCTCCTGAGGACACAGATCTGCACCCTGATCAACACGCTAGTAACCATGGCAACACCTCTCATTGGGAAAACCTTTTCCTTTTTTTAGTCACCAGTGAGCAAACAAAAACAAACAAACCCAACATAAGATGTGACTCCAGAAGGATTGGGTCATGTCTTACGAAAAAGAACCAACCATCAGATCTGGAAACAGGTCCATGTGTCTCTAGACCTCAGAGGCACAGTGAGTTCTGCTTATGTCCAGTTACAGAAAATAACACACCAAGCAACCTGCAGGAAAAGGTCAAAGGTCAGAGCAGACTAAAGATGACGATGATGAGGAGGAGGAGGATGTTCAGTGTTTGCTCCTCTCACTGTAGACAGAGATCTACTTGACAGCAGCTGTCAGCTCAATCTTCAGCCCCAATACCGCCATTGGGATGAAGTCATCAGCAATGGGTTCCCATGGAGATGGAGGCGCTCGGACTGAGGGTTCAGACGCCACCGGTAGAATTCTGAGCCAGTATCATATAACAATGTTTTTTAACCAGAGACCCCAAAGCTCAAATCTTTGAGCTGCATCAGGACCACCTTGGTTCTGCCCCCTCATCCTGCCCCCATGAGGGTGACTTTTACCTGCCCAGACATTAAAGGCAAATATCCTCCCTCCCCTACATCATCATCATTTTTATTTTAAAGTCAGAAACGGCACATATTTTAAACTTGTTTTCCAATGCTGTCTTTAATTTTTAGAATCACATTGTTTAGCCTAGCATTAGCTTCAGTGCTAGTATCTCTAAGTCTCCTCGCCTCCTGCTGTGTGTCAGATGTTCAGTTATTCCTCTGCATCCTTCTATATTCATTACATTATGTTTAATAAATAATGTAACTTTGTTTTTTGGGGAAGGATGAGAATTGGAGGCTCGGCCCAATTAAACAGCGAGCCCCATGAGCTACCAGGAGTAGTACTAAGAGGGGGAGTAGCAACCATTATGCTCAGTCTGATTAATCAGCATTTAATCCTATCTCAGACTCAATTGGCTTTGTTCAAAATGTGCATAGTCCCACACGCTTCAAGCTTCATACTTTGGACCTTGTACTGACGTATATGGCATTGAATGTAAATAAATAACAGTGATCCTCACAACCCTGTCCTAACAGACCACCTAAAAAACAAAACAAAAGACCCCTTCATAGAACAAGGGCAGCAGCATTCTCATCAATAGTGGAGAACAGGTAGATGTATAAATAGGATCCCAGATTTATTTTTTTAATACACTTTGCCAAACTCACCAGAGCCATAGCTCTGTTGAATCATCCATCCCCTGCTCTCAGCAGTAATGACTTAAGATCATTAGCACCCCTCTAAATATTATTGGTTTATCTCTGGAAGGTGAGGCAGTTGAGGTAACCATAGAATCTGGAACCGTATTTAGACAGTTTTCATTAGGATGGATATAATCGCCCCCCATCGGTATCGGCCTTAAAATCTGAACATCGACATCGCCACCCCAATCGAGACAAAACCGATATTTGATCAGCTTCTGAGTTTCTAAAGTCTAAAAAAAAAAAAATACTACCCCTTCTTCCTCAAAAACTTTTTACAGATTTAAAACTTCTAAAGACCTAGGAAAAAATATTGATCCATTAAAATATCCCAATATCTTCATATGTGCTGATATATTGCCATTTAAAAACACCATATCAATCTCTTTTACTAATGAAATATTGCTATATGTCATCGCTATGCTAACAAAAATCCCAAAAAGTACACAAAATGTTGCCATATTTTTATATGTTGATATTGACGCTGATCGAATCTATTTTTACTAACAAAATCTCACAAGAATTTGCAAAATATCACTAGAGTTTGTAAGAAAATCCATGAAATTTCACGCAGATTTTGAAAAAGTAAAATAGATCGATACCGCTGCTTTTTAGTAACTATTTGATATCAGCATATGAAAATATATTTGAGTATATTATTTTTCAAATTGTCGTGAAATGGATAACAAAACTGCTATTTTCAATGACTACTATTTTTGTCCAGCTTAACATCGGTATCGAAATCAGTTATCGCTACATGAGTTTTAAAATATCGGGCATATCGGATATCACGGCCAAAATCCCAATATCGGCATCCCTAGTTTTTATCATCCAATTTTGATCATAATGATCTCGATCTAAACCCTTCAACTTGTATGTTTAATCCATTTCCAACCAGGTTATAAAGAGAGGAAAATATAAGCATTCTTGAACACCCTGCTATTCTGAAAGTTCTCTTGTCTTAGAAATCATGGATGGGTCTTGAAATTGTCATCATAGGTGCATGTCCACTGTGAGAGACGTAATCTAAAAAAAATAAAAAATGTAAATATATGCTTTTATAACTATTCATTTGTATGATAAAGCTGCAAATACGTATCTGAACACCTGAGAAAAATCAATGTTAATATTTGGTACAGTAGCTTTTGTTTGCAGTTCCAGAGGTCAAACGGTTCCTGCAGTTTGAACAATACTGTAGGAGTGATTTTGGCCCACTCCCTCCACAAGCTGATTTCTCACCCCATCAGGTGACATCTTGCATGTGGAGCTCCAGTCTGAGGGAGATTGACCGTCATGTTTAGCTTCTTTCATTTTGTAATGATTGCCCCGACAGTGGACCTTTTTCCGTCAAAGCTGCTTGGCAGTTTTTCCTGTAGACCTTTCCATATTTGTGGGGGTCTACAACTCTGTCTCTAATTTCTTTGGCTGTGCCTTCTTGGTCTCGGCCATGTTAGTAGTTCGATCCTTACTGATTGTCTGGGTGGGACAGGTGTCTTTTTATGCAGCTAATCACCTCAAACAGGAGCATCTAATTTAGGATAATAAATGGAGGTCGACATTATGAAGGCAGCTAACAGGTCTTTGAGGGTCAGAATTCTAGCTGATAGACGGGTGGTCAAATACTTATTTGCAGCTGAATCACACAAATAGTTTTTTTTTAGATTCTGTCACCCATAGTGGACATGCACAATAACAATTTCAGACCCTCTGTGATTTCTACGTAGGAGAACTTGCAAAATAGCAGGATATTCAAAGACTTGTTTTTGTCTCTGTATAAGAAGGTATTACCTCTGATTTCCATCTCCATTTTAGATATGATTAAATATCTCTATTACAGGCTTTTAAGGAGGCAGAAATTGAAGCAGAAAGTTAAGAGTCATCCAGGTGTTCATGTCCTCAAGACTTACCTGTAGTCTAATTAATGGTTAGTTTCATTAGGATTTACATTACATAGAATAGCGGCATGCCTGAAGACATAAGAAAAAGAGATGATATTTCTCCTATTAGAGTTCCCCTTCGTTGGCTCCAGAATAGAATTTAAAATCCTCCTTCTCACATATAAAGCCTTAAATGGCTAAGCTCCATCTGATATCAGAGATCTGATTGTTCCTGATGTTCCTAACAGAGCACTCTTCAAGCAATCTGCAGGTTTATCCTGTCTACTTTTAAGGCTAGGCTTAAAACTTTCCTTGATAAAGCTTCTAGTTAGAGTGGCTCAGGTTATCCTGATCTATCTCTATAGTTCTGCTGCTATAGGCTTAGACTGCTGGAGGACATAGGGGACCCCTTTTTCATCATTCTGCTTCATTCTATCTCTATAGTTCTTGCTGCTGTAGGCTAGACTGCTGGAGGACATAAAACTCTCAGCCACTACATTTATTTCAATTCAACTGTTTTTATTTTTAGTAACACCCAAAACCATCTACCGTGAATCAGTCGACTTGTATCCAGTCGCTATTTTGCAGGATTCTTCATCCTGAAAAGCAGGTAGAGAAAAAATAATTATTGTTGTTTATTCACATCAATCCCTCATTCTTCTACTACTCTGGTTTGAATTGTTTGTTAGTTCAGCGTTGAACTGATGTTATTTCTAATCATAGTTGCCCTATCTGGCCTTCCTTGCTGTTGTAACCGCCTAAGAAGCAGGTATCAGCTGGGCTGATGCCGTCAACAACTTGATTTTATATAGAAGACAGAGCTGCCCTTTCCTCGGTGATTGGTCTGGTTTATCTTCTAGACGCATAATGGTTCAGCCTTTATTGCAAGTGTCCTGCCTCTTTTATCTTTTGGTTTTCTTCCCACCTCCCTAAATTTATGCTAAATGTGGTGCATTGCTGCAAAAGTCAGCAACACAATGGAAGAAATACAGCTAGCAGCTGCTGTATGCTCATTCAGGAGGGAAATTCAGCACAAGCAGCTGGATTTCCTAAGAAACATCCACCCTTCCAGATGTCCTCTAAAAGAAATGAGAAATCCAAATTTAGGGAATCCAGAACGTTTGTTTTAGAACCCTAATTCCATGTGGAAAAATTTATAGAGTAAAACATGATGATCAGATATTAACATATCATTAAATTAATGTCAGTAAAAGTGTTTCAAGACTTATTCAACGATTCACTACCAGGTTTAAAAAATCTGCGATTAATCCTCTGAATCTGAAACTTCTGTTTCGAAAAACTATTAGAAATTCATTTGAGCTAGATATAAATCACATAGACTGAGTGATCTATGTTATTAGAAAAAGCTCTGGTTTCATCTTTTCATAGATCACTTAGAAGGTGGAAAAAACTGAGAATTTCTATGAAGCAGAACCTTTTAAAAATTATCCAATAAAAGTCTATAAATCTATAGATTCATCCAGAAACACATAAAACTAGAAATAATCCCGATGACGGCAGAAACTCATCAATATGAGAAATCTATGAAGAAAATAGTCTCATTATAATCTCCTTTTTTTGTACGTCGTATTTTAAACACTTAATTTTTACACATTGAATTCTTACAATGAATTTATATCTAGAAAAATTTTGCTAAAAAAAATCAGCTGTATGTAAATGTTTTTTACCTTTGTTGAACTAAAGCCAAAGCAATCTGCGCTTTTGATGTTTAGACTCCAGCAGCTTCTAGCCAATGAAATGAGCTGATTTGGTCACATGACACAACAGTTTGGAGGCTTTGTTCCAGGAGCTGAATGAGGAGTTTTTCTTGGTAAAATAGATTCGATTACAAAACATTGCTTAACTACTAACAGACAGCATTAGAGTTTTTCCATCTGATCAGATCGGTGAAATAACTGAGCCGATCGTAGCTAGTTCAGCACTCTGCCTGCCAAGGCTCTGGTTTGATCCGAAGAAGCGGCCGGTGAAAACTTTTCTGACCAATTTTCCTTTTGGTCGGGTTCCAATGATCAGTCCAGTCAGCGCCCAGTAGCCCCCTCCAAAAAACAAATCTCTTTCAGAAACTCAAATGCGGTCGCCATAGATACGCTACCATTGCCATCTACAGAGTCATCCCTTCCAGCCTGCGGTTTGCACGGCCTTACGTGGGAACAGCTCCCTCGTTTCAGTAAAAGAAGTTTAGCAAATCCTGCTTTGATTTGAAAAGCTGTCTTTGGTAAAAATGCTTCGAAAGCAAATAGAACAGCTGAGCATCAAACTTTGCAGGGGATCCTTGGGAAGAATGTGAAAATGTTCCTTTTTCTCCACGCGGCTTCCGAACGCTGCATTATGGCGTGAACCAGTGGGCTGGTCTGATGTCAACTTCAGGGCGACAAAAGTTCAGCCCAGAACCAAATAAAAAAACATCCCCGAGTTCAGATGGGACCAAAGTCTCATATAAAAGACCAGAACTAGAAGGTGAATCAGGGGAACACCTGGGAACTTACCTCCCACTGTGTACTGGGAACCTCCCAGTATGGACAAGGAAACCTTTCCACCGTAGACTGTAGTGGAGAAGCGCTGACTCCAGCGGGAGCCATCAACACCTTTCAGCTTCTTCTTGGGGTGAGCCTCTTTCTCTGGTAAGGTCTGTCCTGGTTTTAAGGTTCCTCGTGGTCAGGAAGTCCTCCTCGGGCGGCCCGGAAACATCCCAGTCTGTATCCCAGTCCGTCCCAGCCGCCTCAGGTCAGTTATGGCGTCCGGACCAGAAGGAGAATCATGGACTTCCCTTACTCAGACTACTTGGTTGATCTTCAATAAGCCGGGCCAGGAATCTGATCAGGTGATCTGGCTGCTATGGGTTACCTGAGCAGGTGGTTGATGACCTCATGGACAGCCTGTGAGGTCTTCCTCCCAGTCATGTGATGAAGCCTGTGGTGTGCTTTTACCTTTCTGTTCTTTATGAGGCTGACACAGAACCAGGAAGAATCGTGGACACACCTGAACTTCCTCCTCCCTCCTCGCTGTCCCAGACCCCCCTCCCTGCCCCTCCTCCTCCTCCTCCTGTGACCTCCTCCCCGTCCTCCCTCCTCTCCTCACTGTGACCTCCTCCTCCTCACCCTGCTCCCATACATTCATCTTACAGCAGACAAAAGAGGAGAACATCCAGCTGCTGATGGACACCATGGAAACATGCGCACGCGCCCGTGCTTTTCACGCTGCTGTCTTTCCAAAGAAGCACGCGCGCGTGCACGGTGTTTCTGATGGAGGAGGTGACCGACCCTCCGCTGCCCCCTCAGCCCGGGCTGCGTGCTGCATGTGTCGGCTGGAAAACTGCTGACAGAGCCGTTTCCTCGTGCACGGACACCAGTAAAAAACGTCCCCAGGCGCGCGCGTCCCGGCGCCTCGCGCCGCACAAGCAGCAGATAAACAGACAAGAAATAAACAGAAAGCAAAGCAGCTCCTTACCTTCATAATTCCTGCCGCGTGCGGTGCGGATGCGCTTGTCTCCTCTCTTCCCTCTGCTGCCGCGCGCTGTTGCTGGGGCGGAGCATGCGCCAACGTGCGCGTCTGCCCTGTGCGTAATTGTCACTGCAGGTAAAAAATGCGAAAGCATTGAAGGTGGAAGACCACACACACGCATGCGCGTTGAGCTGCGGTGTGTGGATCTTTTTTCACCCTAAAGCACTCATGCGTGCGCGCGCGCGTGTAGCCTGGAGGCAAGCGGCAGCTTTACTACTGACAGTTACTGCGCGCGTGGCGCGTGCATGTGTAAGAGAGGCCGCCTCCGGCGGGGTCTGCGTGATGAAGGGAACTCGGGGTAGAGGGGCTGACGTCACCATGATTGATCTGCTGGGAGGACAGAACCTGAAACAAACTTTATTCAGCACAATTTTCACCAAACAAAAAAGAAAAAGGGAAAAAATAAATAAATAAAAATTATATATATATATATATAAACGGTGAAGATGATGTGTTTGGCACTCTAATAAATGTAAAACAAATTCCCTGTTTTAATGAGCCAGGATGCTGCACTGTGAAAACAATACGTTTTGGTCACTGAACGCCTCGATAAGACGCATAATTACCTTCATTAAAAATATGAATTTAATTCAGTATTTGGTTTTGTAAACCTTTGTGCTCATTAACTACGGCCTGCTAAGAAAACAGTTTATACAGACAATAATAAATTCACACAGTAGTTTTTGAACCATTTTTGATTGATTGATGCATTTTCTGTGTGTTCAAAGTTTTACAGAAATAAAACAAGGAATAAAATGAGATGAAATCAAAAAGGTTAAAAACAATCCACTGGCCTGTGTTTCCCAGATTGAAGACGTTTGCTTTCCATCCAGGAAGATTTTTCTGTTCTATATGTCGGAAACTAAGTGTTGCATTCCAGGTTTAATAGCAAAGGTTACCAATTAAAAAATCAGCGGTCTGAATAAAAGAAAATCATCAACCAGTAAAAGGTCAGGGAGACATTTTGAATTATAATGTTATACTTTAAACATATTTAATACTGAAATAAAATAAGGTGTTTATGGTCATGTTGTACATTGACTTTACTGAAAGTAAATATTAAAAAAACATTTTTACATATTATAAGTGTTTTTAAGTAGAAGATCAACAATCATTCGAAGTTTGGTTTTATAGATAATTTCCTGATTCCCATATTTTCTGTAAACCCTGAACTTTAGTGGTTTGTTATTTTCTTTTCTTTTCTGTCTTGAAATGTTGGCGGTGGGCTTTAAGACTTTGCCTGCAGTGTGTAAACCTGGGTTTAACCGGAATTCGCCATTCTCAAGCACATATCAAGGAGCTCATTCTGGAAACACAGTTAATTTATTACAGTGATTCTGTTCATGGTGAAGAGATCCACTGGCTGCAGCAACAGGTTGAGCCAAACATCCTCTAAGTAATGCGGGTCATCTTTGAGCACGCCATTTCACTTTTTTTTTTCACCAGTTCACCGTAGTTCTTCCAGCAGTCCACACTTTCTCTGCTCTCTTTTCTCATGGTCTTCTCCTTCTTTCCCATCGCCCCGGCTTGCCACAGGTTTGCCTGCCGTGTCTAAAAGTAGCAGCAGCAGCAACCCAGACTGACAGCTCATTGGCTCATTTGGATCACGTGCAGCCTGGAGCCGGACCATAGTCCATCCGCGACCCTCCGGTTATGCTACAGTAGCCAGAGCATGTAAGCGAAGCATGTAGCGAAGGCTGGAGCCGAGTGGAAGAAATATGGCGTGGAGCTGTTTTCAATTCAAAGGTTTCTGTACTTCTGAGTCCTCCCCAGATGACTGAGCTCCTCACCCTATCTCTAAGGGAGTTCTTGTTCTTTCAGTCATGACCCAAAGCTCATGACCATAGATGAGGGTGTGGAACGTAGATGGACCGCTAAATCGAGGGCTTTTGCTTTTTGCCTGGGCTCTCTCTTCACCACAACAGACAGCGCACGCTTCGCAGCAGACGCTTTGCACCAATCCTTCTATCGATCCCATCTTCCGCTCCATCTTCTTCCCTCATTCATGAACAAGACCCCAAGATACTTAAACTCCTCCACTAGGGGCAGCACATCCTCCCCAACCCTGGAGAAGGCACTCTACCCTTTTCCAGCTCAAGACCATGGTCTCGGATTTGGAGGCACTGATCCTCATCCAGGCCGCTTCACTCCCTGATGAAGCCAATAGAACCACATCATCTGTGAATAACAGAGAGACGATCCTAAGGCCACCAGGACAGATCCCCTTAAAACCTTGGAAATTCTAGAAATGCTGTCAATAAAAGTTATGAACAGAATCAATTCATTTCTATTCAGTTTATTTCTATGACGCCAATTCAAAACAAGTTTGTTACACTTTCTTAGAGTTTACTTTGAATCATCCAGTCAGATTGATTGATTCAAAGTTTTTCTATCTAAGGAAAACCAGCTGATTGCATCGACTCGTGGACTCGAAGGCAATCCCTTCACACTAAGCATGCTTGTAGCGACAGTGGAGGGAAAAACTCACTGAACCCTGAGAAACACTCCAGCAGAACCAGGCTCAGTGTGGCGGCCATCTGCTGAGCCCACTGTTCAAGGAGACAGAAGCGAACATAGAAAGAAGCATAGATACAAAAGGCAACTGTCAACCAGCTCCACAGGCGGCCCCGTCCAGGAAACACACAGCCAGGCAGACGAGCTCCGAGCCAGCTCCCATGTCAGAGGATGAAGAGAGCACATCCAGTTAGTCACAGTCAGAGAAACAGGACTACACTGGAAAACAGGCCAAGCTCCAACATCTAGAAACAAAGGTGTTGATGGCAGCAGCACAGCTGATATTTCTCTCCAGGATGGAGTCACAGCCAAACAGGAACAGACGAGGTAACTAAAGGTCAACCTTGGCAGAGTCCAATGAAAATTATTCTTAATTAAAAACACTGATCATTTATTGAACAGTAGGTAATAATTTCATATTCAAAGTACTTTCAGAAGTTTGAATTCTGAATATGAGTGGACTTTTCCTTTAAAGCCACATAAAATAATAATGGAGCAGCTGCTTTTATGCTTAGCGGGTGTTTTCTGGGATATCACAGCGCTAAGCACAATACTGAAATCAGAGTTAACCTGTTAAACAGAGTATTTACAACTATACTCGATAAAAATCTGCTAAAGCGTTGGAGTTAAAAATCAGTGAACAATTTGACGTCAATGCAGCGTAACTTTAACTCCATATGGCGTCAATTAGCAGCCAATCTATGAGAGGTTTTCTTGATTTTGACACTAATATGAGTAAAAATAACTCTGAAAAAGTGTTAAATGTTCTTGTTAATAAAAAAGAAATGGAACATTATTGATCTCACAATGGAGAAATTAACTCTGTGCATTTAATCCATCCCCTTGGGGAGCAGTGGGCTGCCATTGTGTGTTGCCAAGGGAGCAGTGTGGGGTTAAGGGTCTTGCTCAGGGACCCAGAGGTCAGGCTGTGGTGATTGAACCGGGTAATTGTAACCTTCTTAAAGCACAAGCGCGCTGCTCTAACACTCCCTCACATATAATTGCTCCATGTATCCATTAACAAACTTCCCTGTAATGCTAACCCCTAACCGCCCCCCCACCACCCCACCGCAGTTTAACTGAACTACTCCAGCCTTTCTAGACGAATTATTTTATGGATATTCAACAAACATTCACCCGTTAAAGTAACACTTAGAGGCACATTTGGTTGCAGGACCTTTTTTTTTTATTTTACAAAACCTTTTTATGTGCTTTATGTTTTCAAATTTTGTTTTAAATTCAATTTACCCTAGACTGTCTCTGCTTCATCTTCCTCCTCTTCATCTTCCTCCTCTGTCGTCCCTCTGCAGCACAGTTCTTGCCAACGAAGGACGGAGTCCGTCCAGAATCCACTGTGTGACGTCACCAAGAGGCCTGATTTAACTGATTCAGACACAGTTATTCCTTTCTTGAAGAAGTAATGATTGTTTACACTGTTCTTCTCAATGCTCCACTGAATTCTATTCAGTTTATTTCTATAGCTCCAATTCACATCATGTCATCTCAGGTCACTTTCCAGTTCACCAGATCATCCAGTCAGATTGATTCAAAGTTTTCTATGTAAGGAAAACCGGCTGATTGCATCGACTCATTGACTCTTCAGCAATCCCTCACACTAAGCATGCTTGTAGCGACAGTAGAGAGAAAAAACTCCCTTTGAACAGGAAGAAACCTCCAGCAGAACCAGGCTCAGTGTGAGCGGCCATCTGCTGAGGCCCACTGGGGTTCAAGGGGACAGAAGCAGACATAGAAAAAGAAGCATAGATACAAAAGGCATCTATCTATCTATCTATCTATCTATCTATCTATCTATCTATCTATCTATCTATCTATCTATCTATCTATCTATCTATCTATCTATCTATCTATCTATCTTTCTTCATAACCACTTAAGGTAATAACAGGTGGGGATACTTCCCCAATACTGCAGTCAATAATTGGGATAAAATAATTTTAGGAAAATATTTTATGTAACTTCAGAATAAAGCTGTATTCAATAAAAAAAACAAAAAAACAGATTGGCCATAGATCTAGGGGGTTGGTTCATGGCCCGTCCTCTGGTTCCAGGTTCATGTCCTGACTCTCCCCAGTCCTGTCTGGTTCTGGAGGGACGGTAAGAACCTTCCTCTTCCTGGACATGTCAAGTCAGCACACAGGAACAACAGGTGCCGTAGAGTTGGTCTCATGTCGGACTTGGTTCTGTTTCTGATGGGGACGTTTAGGTTGAAGAGAAAGAACATGACCTGAAGTATAACCATAATGATGGACCTGATGCTCAAAGCATCACTACGTCTGTGGTTAGAGGACAAAAATCGACCAACCAATCAATCAATCTCTTGTTTTCAGTTAACCAGTTTCATCATTCCAGCTAAAGCTAATGCTACAATCAAATCAAGGTGTAAGACAAAAACACCCCCTGTCAGCCACTACATTAAAAACTATACCAATGCAGTTTAGAGATAATTAATCAACTTGCCATGTAATTTTATTTTTTATCTTGTGTTCAGGGAACTCTTTATTTCCAATATTGGATAACATGATTTCTATATTTTTTATTAATTGCACGCACTTTGTACATTTAATTACATTTTTTAAATTATAATAGCTATTTTATTTGCATGTTAGGTTGTGGTACTGCAGGTTTTTTTTCCTGCATATTACTGTTGCAGTTGGAACCAAAGTATTAAGCTCAAATAAAATATTTCGTCAGGCTCCAGGGAGTCTAGGGCCGGTCCTGCTGATGGAGGCTCAGTGGAACCAACCTCTTTCTCTCTGACTGAAACAACAAATGAAATGAAGGCCAAAAGCAGCAAATCCTCTGAGTCCAGAACCGAGGATTATAAACGGCTTAATATAGCAGCTTAGCCCCCCCACCCCCAACCCACCCACACACACTGAAACGCAACATTAACACGGACTGGGTGGCCGTCCTGCAGCTCTCTCCTCTCTGCAGATCTGATGGGGAAAGTTTTTATCACCCAGCTGTTCCAAGCAGCGTCCCCAGTTTCATGTCAAACTAAAAACACCAAATCTAAACCAATAAGGAGATGGGAGGAAGCGGCCATGAGCTCCATCACCACGGAGGGAGGCTCAGAGCAGAGCTGCTGCTCCTCCAAGCTGAGAGGTAAACAGTGGTCTGAGAGGACCTGGAGGGGGCGCTAATGAGCAGGTGATGGCTCATCTATGATGCAGGGATGTACAATCGCAGAGGGAACTTTTTTCCCATTTTCATCTCATTCTCCTCAACGTCTAAAACCAAAGGCCAGGAAGTCATCGACCTCCAAGTCTACAGGTCGCCTTCACCCACTGGTGCTGCCAGAAGGACATTTAGCAGGAACTGTTCAGATAGTTGGATCCTGAAAGTCACTGAGGCTCTGGTTCATTAGCTGCTGTTTCGGAACAGAAAGAAACAGAAGCACAGATCAGAAAAGGTTTCCTGGGAAGAAAGGAAACTACATCCTCATACAAAAACTATTCCAGAACCTCAGGACTGGGTCTCCTTACGGAGAGAGAGTCCAATCTCCACCCTCCCAGATCTTCCCTCTGGAGTTCACCCTGAGCCTCAAGAACATGAGGGTGAGGTCCAATCCCTGAGACAAGATGTCGTCCTTCAGGTTTTCCGCAGAAGGTCCCACTGAAGCTTTTCCATGCTGGACATCCTGATGCTCACAGATGTCCCTGTGTGTTTCAGGTGGTTTCACCTCTATAGATCTGCTCCCAGTGTTCTCTGAATTGAAATAAGTCGGAACTGAATCAAGAAAGCCAAGGTTAGTCAGTGGTACCAAACTGAACAGAGAACAAAGCTTAGTCAGAGGGACAGAATTGAGAACGTTAAGGTTAGTCAGAGGGACACAACCAACTCAAAAATGTTTGCACATTGAATCTCATTAACAGTTGTCCGTGCGCAGTAGCTCCTCTGCAATACAGAAGAATAGGAGAGCGTGAGGCGCACTTTAGCTGCGCCCCCAGGTGGCAGGAACAGTCGTCACAGCGGTAGTGCGCGTGATTGACAGGTTGAGTCATGGGAGGGAAGCAAACTTACCAAGAGAAGATGGAGGTGAAACAGTTTGGACCTAATCAGTCAAACATCAAAATTAAACAGCAGTCCGAAGACAGATGGAGACGGTTGAACTGGTCCTTTTCCAGGACCTGGTTTAGCTACAAGGCTAGGCTAACTGCATGCAGCGAGGCTAACTGCACGCAGCGAGGCTAACTGCACGCAGTGAGGCTAACTGCATGCAGCGAGGCTAAATGCATGCAGCGAGGCTAACTGCACGCAGCGAGGCTAACTGCACGCAGCGAGGCTAACTGCACGCAGCGAGGCTAACTGCATGCAGCGAGGCTAACTGCACGCAGCGAGGCTAACTGCACGCAGCGAGGCTAACTGCATGCAGCGAGGCTAATGCTTTATTCTTTCTCTGCAGAACGTCAGGATCTGATCCAGCATGGATAAACACAGCTAGGACTGATTTAAAGCAGTTTATAGAAAAGGCAAAGAAGAATGAACAATCTGGGATTCACATGGAAAATAATAGAATAGTCTACTTTTTCTAGATGTTTGTTGATTTGCATAGTTGCTCTTAAATAAACACATTCTATATAGAAAATAAAAATAGTTGACTAATAGCTTCTCCATTACTAAACTGCTACATTGTTTTTGTGACACAATATTGGACCATGGAAAACCCAGATTTACCTTCACAGCCTCCGAATTACAAGATTTATGTACAAAATATAAACCTGGACATGAAATTAGGTTAGTTTTTATATATATTTTATGTTTTTTGTTGTTGGCATTCATATAAAAACACTGGTGTGATAACTTAGTATACGTTTGATTTGTTTTTGGTTAAATTCTATTTATTTGCCTGTCCCCCCCACTGAGGACAAACAGACCCATGAGATAAAATAAATTTTTATTAAAATACAAACATGATCCATTTTGATTTAGAGCGTATAAACTGCAATTCATTCTGAAAAAGAGTAAAAATTTCTTAAAATACCGTGACTTTTAGTGGAATGAGCATCTTTTCCCTTAAAATAAGATAATCACATATTATGCACTTGAAATAAGAGACTGCAATAGTTTTTTCTTATCATAAATGTAAATTGTCTTATTCCATTGGCAACATGACAAGAAAAAAATGAAGTTATTTTAATAAAAACTGACTTATTTAGATTTATATTTTTTGCAGTGTAGAGAGAGGTATTAATCCGAGTTCTGTCAGATATCATCTTCATCCTGCTGCTCCTCTCAGTGGTTCAACTTTCTGGGCTCAGGTTTTTCTCGTTCTGTCCCTTTAATTCCCCTCCAGCTGCACCCCCCCCACACACATTCACGTGCACGCTCCCGTGCACGCGCACATGAGCCTTTTTCCAGTTTAATCCCCATTTGGGAAGCAGAGAGAGGCAGAGAGGCAGGCTGACACAGACAGACGGATTAGACACGCTGGATTCAGTCGCATCTCCGCTCTGCTGGCTTTTATCTTCTCATAGCCATTGATGGTTCCTCCTCCTGCTTTAGGATGAGAATCAATCAATCAGGTGATCATACCAAAGAACGCTGGGAGCAGATGAGTTCTGACCCGGCAGGAAACTGAATGAATGTCTGTGTTTGGGCTGAAGATATGCGGGGAGAACAGCAGAAGTAGAGTTCAGAGTTTCGCACAAGCTTTTCTGATGGACGGAGGTTCTACTGGAGTTGATGGCTGATGGGACCTGAAGTTCTCAGTGAACTCTTTTCATTTTAACATGAAAATTCATTTCATTAACAAACGGCATTGTGTCAGATGATTAAAATGTCTGATCTGCTGAAACCCTGAGAAATGATTCCAGGTCCAGCCTGAGGTCTCCTCTGGCCACATCAGCCCAGCGCCCAGATGTCCTGCTGGAGGTTCATCTGAAACTGAAGGTGATAAAGAACCTCCAGGGAAACAATCAGGAGTTTTTTACAGATTATCCTCTGTGTTCTGCTGCAAGACCGATACTTCCAGAGCTGCAAATCAGGAGCAGAGCTGCACATTGTCCCACATCCAGATATGTCCATCAGAGTCACTGGCAGGACAGGAGATGTTCCTGCATCTAGAGCAGATATGCTCCTAGAGATGGTTGGACCTAGATCGATCTTTTGGTGCTCAGGTTAAGGGTTCATCAACCAAGCGGCTGCTTTTAGAATCTTTTCGGGGATCTTGGTCCTCCCGGGTTTCCGTAGCCTTTCTTTCCTGTAGTGTCCTTTTCAGGAATTTGGGCTTTGAGGTTGTGGTTCCTTGAAAAGGAGACTTCTGTTTCTCCACCTGCTGTAGTTGCTCTCTTCATCGCTGCCTGGCTGCGTGTTTCCCTGGACAGAACCGCCCAACCTACGTTTCCTTTTGTATGTATGCTTCTTTTCTATGTCTGCTATAATGCTCATGAACCCAGTCGGCCTCTTAGTCTACTGGAAAAATTTACAACTAAGTAATAATTTTACAACTTAAATTAAGTGTATTTTACTTAATTTGTGATGCATTAATAAAATGATTCTGCGATGCAAAGTATTTGAAGATATTTAGATAAAGTACACTTGAAATATGACGGCCATTTTTACTTTTCTTGACCTCAAATTGGTACCAGTAGGAAATATTGATGCTTTAATTCAAGAACAAAAGCACTTATTTTTAAGAAAGAAATGACTTATTTAGATTTGGATTCTGTCCGCTGTGGCGGCTCACACTGAGCCTGGTTCTACTGGAGGTGGTGTGAATTGGCGCTGTAGGAATCAACTGAATCTAATAGTGAGAACATAAAGACTCACTTCTGACTCAGCTTCTGTTGGTGTTTAGCGTTTTATTGTCTCCAGTCTGAACGGTTCTGATGGTATCAGGAAGCAGGGATCTCCAAAGGTTCCTGAGCTGAAAGAACCTCAGATCTACTGGGTCAGGTGTGGTGCCCAGGTGTGGGCGGGGCCGCTGAATCCCGGTTGAGGACAGGCCTCCTGCTCTCTGAATGGAGATGCTCTCCACTTACCGTGTGATGAGGTTGCCATGGAAATAAGTCTGACCTCGTGTGATTGGATCAGCGCAGCGGCAGCAGAGCTAATCCTCCCATTGTTTTCGAAGTCAGAGGAATGATGTTCTGAGGACAGGAGAAGCTTTTAAAGTTCTTCTGACCAGAAGATAAGGAACATCTGATCCATTTCATCCGAGAAAAGCAGCTTTAAAGGTTTTCAGAGATTAAGGTCCCTAAATAATCTTTCACCGCGTTCTGTTCAATCTGGTTCTCCTGTCAGCACACATTGAGCTCCAAATTCCTTTACAAGTCTCACCACCTGGGCCCCCAACATTTAGAACTAAGATAATTAACTTCAAAGTCATTCTTTCAGAACCGTCATCATTAATAATCAAGATCATTCTACTCCGCCTTGCATGCGTCTCACATTCACTTCATCATCACAGCGGATCTGTTCTCCTACATTAGATTGGTTCTCCTACAGCAGACGGGTTCTCCTACATTAGATTGGTTCTCCTAAAACAGACGGGTTCTCCTACATTAGATTGGTTCTCCTAAAACAGACGGGTTCTCCTACATTAGATTGGTTCTCCTACATTCAGATTGGTTCTCCTACCATTAGATTGGTTCTCCTAAAACAGGATTGGTTCTCTAAAATAGACGGGTTCTCCTACATTAGATTGGTTCTCCTGCAGCGCTAATGGCAGCTCCTCCCACCACGGGCCTCCCGCCAGACGGCTCCTCCCCGCAGCAAACGGACCTCCCAGCAAGCAAACGCCGCAAGGAGCGCTAGTTTCCGGAAAGCCTAGAACCAAACCCGCTGCTGACCAGGTGAGCTCTGGGGAGAATGTTACCATGGCTTACTGAAACAGAGGCCGAGTAAACTCTCTTATCTCAGATTTTCTCCTGATTTTAGGTTTAGGGAGTTTTCAGTAAACCTATTTCCTGAACAGGACCAGGGGACCACGTGAAATGACATGTGTAGCTTTTGGAGTCCAGCCCCCACAGCAGTTAGATGCCTGGTAATGATCACAACTCTCTTTAATATCCGGCTGAGCCTCTCAAAGAAACTGAGCCAGAGGAGGAGGTTCTTCTGATCAGAGGCCCTTCCTGACGTCTCCTCTCTCTCTGATAATTATATGGGAGATGGAAATAAAACCAGACTCCTGGATGGACCGGGAACCCAGGGTTCCCAAAAAAATGTCACTACCTTTAGACATAGAAAAAAAAACCTAAAAACAGACTACCGAGAAGCAGAATTGTCACCGCACGCTGATCTGGATCATTACTTGATTTAATTCAATTGTTCCAGTTCAACAAATTAAAATTCTAATTGAATTGCACCGCTTATACCAAAAAATAAGTAAATAAAAAAAATCCAGCTAAATAAAATGGTAGAACAACTTTTACCTTTTCTGGTGTTTTTGACTTTGGTAAAATATCTCTGCACTGAGGCTGTCAATAGTCCTGCTGCCCACCCTCTGCAGTTTTAGTGGGGAACTGCCTGTTCTCCCAAATATCCCAATCTCACTTGGAGAATATTTTTTTTAATTCCCATATCCAGAATTCCAATTTCCATAGAATCCAAAGTTCTACAGAATATTATTGGCAGGAGGGACGCCTCTGATAAAAATGGAGCCTAGGCTGAATTCTAACTGAATAAACTGATTATTCGCCTTCATCCATCTACGACAGCCAATAAGCTTTGAACCACGCCTCTACGAAAGCCAATCAGCATCC
>JAGKQL010003592.1:0-12170 GCA_018398635.1 Cyprinodon brontotheroides | reverse complement strand
ATATATATATATATAAACATAAATAACATAAGTGGACGCACTTATGTCTTTGGCTCATTCTTTGACTATTGAGTCGATGTAACAAGTAAATTGCCTTCACTGTGAGATTCCAAAATTCTAATGCATGGTAGTGGGAGTATCATGATGTGTGATTGCTTTTACCTCACCAGAGCTAAAGTCACTGCAGGACAAAATTTATTAAAAGGATGTTAAGGACTTCCTGGCAGTAGAGACTAGTGGAAAATTCTGCATTAATAATTATTACAAGGTTTGGGGGAATGCTTACCACCAAATATTTATTTATAAAAATCAAGCCTATTTAAATAGGCTATTTGGACACACAACACACATTCAGTTCAACAACTGTACAACTAAACTGGATCGTTTTACTAATATAACAACTTTGATGGGCATAGACAATGTTTATTATAAAGATAAAGTAGTAATTTCCCCACAATCATCTGTTTTTAGCTTCAGCAGCATCATGAATTACTTTATCATCCTGAGATAAACTCAACTTTTATTGCTATTTTTATTTCTCCAGTAATACAAATGCCAAAAGAGCCAAAATTCTTATCCAACGGAACAACTCTTAAAGCTGCAGGCTGAAATACAACAAAGTATATTGAAGTGTTAGAACAGCCCAAAGTGCAGCAATAAATCAAAGTAAGAATCTCAGAGTTCTGCAATCCTGCTAGAGAAACAACCTTAAAGAGCAAAAGGCGATTCTAAGTGTTTGCTCAAAGAAACTGAATCCAAGTAGACGCCACATTTTTTAGATTTTTATTGGACGTTTTGATCAAACGTGTTTGTTTTCCTTCCACTTTAAAGATATGCACATTTTTAATATGTTACATAAAAGTCATGTAAGGTACATAAAAGTTGGCTGCGTCAATGAAAAATAATCCTCACTGTACGGTTTCATACTTTCCAAGCAGGCGTAATTAAATGCTTTTTTACAAATCTGTTAAAAAGCCATAATCTTGTTTTTACAGTCGTTTATCTGAATGCCTGAACACAAAAGAAAATCCTTCTAACAGCCAAAGGTTTACACCATAACTGGCAGAGTTCACAAAGAAACATCAGATTTTTTTTTCACAAACTTGCATGAAAAAGGTAAACATGTTGCTACATCGATGCTGCTATATTTAACAGTAAAAATGTGTGGAAATATAAGGGGGAAAGGGGGAGACGGGCTGCAGGTGTTCCAAATCCCACATGTTGATAAGGCCTCTCCAGTTCCCCAGTCCCTTTGGTAAACATGCATAAAGTGTTTCAAGGATATCTGTTATTTGCACAGCAGGTTATTTCAGTTTGAAGCCACTGCTTGTGATTATGTATTATAGTGAGACGGATGCTTTATGTAGAAGCTGAGAAATGCAAAGGCAGTTGGAACAGGTAGAATCTAAAAAACATCACCTAATTAGCACGACATCAAATACGATCAATTTATTTGCTGATTTTAAATTAACCTTTATTTTGAAAAGAAAAACACATTTGATGGAACATTTAGCCAGATTAGTTTTGTGGCTATGTCAATTGGGGTAGAAGAAAAAAAACAATACATAATTAATTTTAGAGGCACTGAAATGGGTTATCTAAGCCAACATGTCTAACTTGATTAAATGTCGCTGAAAATTAAACATTGGAGCCTGAAAATCTTAATTCTTGCAACTCTTTTTACATTTTTTGGGGGTATATGGTTGAACATTTTATTTAATTCTATTAAAAGAAAATAAACTTCTCCAACATTCCCTTCCTACAGATTTACTTTTGTTTAATTTGATCAAAGCGTAAAGCAGCGTAAACTGTTTTGGACTTGTCAAAAAGTGCCTCAGCTTTCCCACGCCATGTAAACCTGCACAGATAAAATCAGCACAACCACTAAAGGTTCCAGCAGCCTTCCAGTGAAAACATCACATGATCTCTTATTATCATCATATTTATTTACTTAGACTGTAACAACTGAATGCTGGACTTCAGTTGTCCCTAATTTGTTGATTTATCTAATAATTATTTAGCTAATTAAGGGGGATTCATACAGCATCGAAAAATCATTAGGGAAATAATGAGAAATAAACTTATTAAAGAAAATAGATTATTAAAAAGTAAATATTATCTTGTCATGATCTGTGTTAAGAAAACTGTGAACTCACCCCACTGGATTTGAAGTTTATGTTAAAATTTAATCCAATGACGTATCAGATGCGACACATACAGTATATAACAAAAACATAATATTTGATATTTAACAAAACTTTCCTTCATTTTTATCCACATCTAGAGCTATCAAACAAAATCCATTTCAACATTTCAAAACGCAATCATACAAGGAAAGATAGAAAAGAATGTCAAACAGCTTAAAAGTACTAAATAGGACAATAATGCTGACATAAAAAATAAAAACAACTTTTAGATTCTGCCAAAAACAACTGATGGATATTTTCCCTCACTCCACTGACCATTTCCTTTAAACCATTCATCTTTAAAGCAGAGACAAATGTAAAAATGTATTTGCCATTGAGTGAAATAAAAGCCAACTCTCTACAGTTGAAGCTCAGAGCTGAAAAAGTGCGTGACCTCTACATGTCGCAGGGGCGAGTTAGAAAACTTTTGGCGCCATTTTTCCTGAATACAAGCCAAGAACAACATATTTCTGTCTTGTTTTTAAACAACTACAAACCTTAGAGCGTAGGCGTGACTTTCTGAAGGAATGGTGGGGACATGTCTCCTTTAATAATTTCAATACATACACTGGAAAAAATGAAATTTAAATAAGTAATTTCTTCTTAAAATAAGCGCATTTTTTCTTGAATTAAGGATTTAAGTGAGACACTTTGCCAATGGAACAAGACAATTTACACTTAAAATAAGAAAAAACAATTGCATCGTCTTATTTCAAGTGCATTTTATCTAGAAACCTTATTTTAAAAGTAAAAATACTAATTCCATTGGCAAATCATCTTATTTACCTGCTCAAATTAAGGGTAAATACCCTTAATTTAAGACATTTTTACTCATTTTGAGATCATTTTTGCAGTGTAGACTTTGGCTCTCGACAATATGAGGGACGATTTCTAAATTAGATTTTGCTGCTTTTAAAGAAAGATAATCACATCCATCAATCAATTCCCATTTTTCTGGATGGATTGATGGATGGATAAATTAAACTGAAATTGTTTACATACTAGAGAGGCATTAATGTCTAACCACATATCAGTGTACTTTGGTTCTCTTGTGTTCTCAACAATAGGAAAGCATTCAGTAAATTTACGTTTGAGCTCAATTTTGGAAAAGACAGACCCTATTAAAAGCGTTTGTGTGGAGTAGTTGTAGGTCCATCAGCCCCCACCCTTAGAGCGTTCATCACAAAGTTACACCCTTGCCTTAGAGTACAAAAGGAATGCACACATTGTTTAAAAGGGGCAACTTTATCATCCATCCATCCATCCGACACACTTATCCCAAGTGGGGTCGCGAGGGGTGCTGGTGCCTATCTCCAGCAGTCAATGGGCGAGAGGCGGGGTACACCCTGGACAGGTCGCCAGTCCATCGCAGAGACAAACAGGACAAACAACTAGTGTTGCACTGATACCGATACCAGTATCGGATGGGGCCCTGATACTGGCCTAAAATGGTGGTATCGGTATCGGCGAGTACCAACAAATAGGGCATTTTGAGAGCCATAAGTTTATTCAACTATTGTCACCCACTCCTGGTAGGCAAGAAAAACTTTTTCTTTTTATTATCCAGTAGAACTTTTTATTAAAAAGTTCTACTGGATTCACTTTGTACTAGATTTTTTCCTGCTTCACAAAGGTAGGCAGCAGCTTGACATTATTATGGTATCGGTATCGGCCGATACTGCACAGCCAGGTATCGGGTATCGGTATCGGGGCCAAAAAATGGCATTGGCGCAACACTACAAACAACCATTCACACACACACTCACACCTAAGGACAATTTAGACAAATCAGTTAACCTCACAGTCATGTTTTTGGACTGTGGGAGGAAGCCGGAGTACCCGGTGAGAACCCACGCATGCTCAGGGAGAACATGCAAACTCCATGCAGAAAGAATCTTAATTCTCTAGCACTCAGATATAAAGTAAAATGCTTTAACAGCATCTGTTTTGAATATAATTTGTCTTTTTTTAATGAAGGAAAGTGTCGTCAACATATTTTCTTTTGCTTTTGGTCTTAACTTTAAAGTTATCTAACTGATTTTTACAGAATATTTTTATTTTCCCTTTTTTCCCAGCTTTTTATCATCATTACACTGTCACAAGTAAGGAGCAACGAGTCAGAGTGGCAATCTGTGGGAGTGGGGCTTGAACTCAGGATTCCTAGCTCGATGCCCTAACCACTCCCCGCCACTCCCCTCATGACCATTAAATTTAAAACAGCCTGGTGATGACTCCAGCTTTGCATAAGATGCCTACAAAAATATGGATGTACCTATATGTAGAAGTAGGACATGGACTGCATCAGAGCACATGTCACATGTGTGTTCCCTGAAGCTGAATGAGCATCATCATTATTCTGGACTTTAAAGGTTTCAGGGAAACATCTGGCTATGTTCATTTGCTGTGAGAGCAATGCGTTCCAGCAGTCATGTACATATCTACTCATGTCATGTCACACCAAGCGAAAAAATAAAAGAAAGTCCTGCAAAGCACGACACACAGCACGCTTACATCATGTCTTTACACTCAAGGTCGTTTTTCTAGCTATGTACAAAGCGGTCCAGGTCATGTCAGCTCACTCCAGGCTGATGGACGGATCCCCGTGTAGGTAAAACGTGTGCTGGCTCCACTTGGAGGAGTATGACCGTTAGGTTTTCCCTCTACTCTGGTTCTTCCCATCTCTCCTTTAGACACCCTGCTCCCGCCGGACCGTCCGGACATACTGCTCCTCAAGATCCTCCTCTTGAGGCAACGACAGCAGGTGAAGGTGGCAAGCATGCTCAGGCGGAAGCGCTTGTTCATGAAGCAGTAGATGATAGGGTTGACACAGGCCGAGGTGTAGGAAAGCAGGTGGATAAACGAGATGGGAGCCCCCGTCAGGCGGTGGGCCGAGCGCCGGTCAAACGCCTGCCACGCGTTGACCACAAAGATGGGAGTCCAGCAGAGGAAGAAGAGAAAGACGATGACCAGGAGCATGCGGATCACTCGCTTTTTGGCCATCAGGTTGGATGTAGAGCTGCTGCTGCCGCACACCCGCCCCACCACCGGCTTGCCGCTCGCCTCGGCAGAGCTGCCCGTATTCGGCGTTAAACTCTTCTTTTTAGACGGCTGTACGTAGCAGCCGTCGCTCTCTCCTGGTTTGATGCTGCCGGTGCTGGATTGTCGTTCTAGTATAGAGGAGAATATGAAGACGATTTTGTTCATAAACATCCAAAAACGAAAAAAGAAATAAAACAGTAATGTCTCAATGGTTTAATCTATAGCTATGCAATTGTTCGCTCTAAAATTATTTACATTTTTGCACTTTCACAAACAACTACAGGTGCTTGGCTCCAGGTACTTAGAGATACATTTCCATACAGAAAGCCTATTTTTTTAACTTTAGGTAACACAGAACACATGTCAGATTAAATAATACCACTTATTCTTCAGTGATAGTATCAATATGTTACTTTATTGTATCTCTTATTCTATATCTGTTGGTTGTGCTGTTCTTTTTACACCTCTTATCATTTCTCCCTTTTATCTCCTCTTTCTTTCATCTTTTCTCCTTTTTACTGTTTTCTTTCCTTGTTCTACTTACATTCCAGTGTCCATATAATCTGTAAAGATCCTGCATGAATTAAAATAAACATATTTATATGCATAACTCAAAAAGAACACTATGGCGATAGCGATACTGCTCCACATGTGAAAGTAAAATCTGTTGGACTCTTATTGGCATCAAGACAATTATTCTTATGCCACATCCCCAGATAGGACACTGTTAAAAATAAATACATAAATAAATAAAATTATCTAGATTTACATGAGATCTTCCCTGATAATACAGTATTATTTTTGTTTATTTACTGACAATCAGAATACTATCAATTTAAATAATCAAATCATTATTTTTTGCCATTACAATGAGGGAAAATAAGTATTTGAACCCTGCTATTTTGCAAGTTCTCCCACTTAGAAATCATGCAGGGGTTTGAAATTGTCATCCTAGTTGCATTTCCACTGTGAGAGCATAATCTAGAAAATAAATCCAGAAATCCCAATATATGATTTTTAAAAACTATTTATTTAGTAATCTACATTGATTGCAGCATAATTAATGAAAATCAACATGCTGCGATGCATTAGAAGCATATTGCTAAATAAAATAATGCAATCTCTGCAGTGTATCTGTGTTTCATTGGTCTTTCTCTTGAATAAAAAGCAACTAGTATCTAAATGATTGTTGCAGTGATGTTTTGAGTTTTCATACCCGGCCCCAGCTCTCCTGTTGGAGAGCTTCGAACTTGATTCCCCTCTAGAGCCCAAAGAGATCAGTCCGTGGCCGTCATCATGGCGATACGGAATCAGGAAGAGAATCAGCAGCAGGGATACATACCTATAACCACCAAATGTAACAAGCATTAACCACCGCCAAAGAAGACCTGCAATTAATGAGGCCAACGGCTTCACCACTACTTGGTATTTAAATCTAATATGAATGTTTCCTTTGGTAATGGCTCTCCCTTCTGCTGCCCTCACCCACCACTACAGTGTCCGTTTAGAAAGACTTCATTTAGTCAGACTTCCTAATTTGAGCTCAGTGCTACTGAAGGCAAGCAAAAGCTGATAAATAATAATTTAGTTTAAAAAGATAGAATTGGTGCACCCCTTCTAATACCACCCTGGGCAACTGCCTGTATGCTTCCATTAAAATCAGCTTCGCCTTTATTTTATGGTGTTGTTGTTAATCTAATAAACCAAGCAGATCTGCGTAGCATTTTAGATTGTGTTTTTCTCTCTATTTAAAAGCGGCTTTTGTGTTCCGATTTTCCCCGCATTTCACAGTTTGTCTACTAGAATGAAAAAAAATCAATGGAAAATACCATCTTAGACTAGCTGCTTCCTGCCACCACGTCTCAGAGCATTTTAACTATAAAGCTCCCCATCATTATTTTATTTTTTTAATCTCACCAGGACTGCTGGATGATTTCATTGGGCCAAACCAGTCTGCACATGTGTCCGGTGCTGTTGTTGAGGCGGGTGAAGGGCTTCAGGGTGCTGGAGATGGGGTAGGGTAACATCAGGATAAAGGACACCACCCAGGTGGCAGTGATGACCTTGATGGCATGGGATTTCGTCTGCCACGCCCTGGATGTGAGCGGGTTGCAAATGGCACTGTAGCGCTCCAGGGAGATGGCCACCAGGTTGAAGGTGGAAACACTCACTGAGACGCCTGCAGAGAAGAAAGGAGAAAACCCTTTAGGGCTATAAAGCAATGCACTCTTTCAGTTACTAGTGTTCTAGATCAAACGCCTAAAAGATAACAACCCTAAATGTTATAGAATTTGAAAAACAAAGTGATTTCTAGTATTAAGGATGAAGCAATAGAAACATTTCTAAAAGCTTTGGTCTTTACCTCTGAAATGAAGAAAAACCTGCAGGAACACAATAATATCTTTCTACCCTGACTATGTATTTAGAGCACATTAAATGCATCCAAATTAGTACTTATAATTATGTCTTATGTCTTTGTGAAGACGAATAACAATTTCAAAATATTTGAATCTTGAATCACAGAAAGTAAAACCAATTTGAATTTAACCAAGCATCAAAACCAATTAAATCACAAATGTTGAAGCGGCTTTTGTAAAGTTTATATTCATTCGTTTGATTAGATTGAAATAGTAATGGATTATTTTTCCTTTAGGTGCAATAACAGAATTTCTGGAAAGCTGCAGATTTCAATATAATTATTGAATCCGGTGGGGAATAACTTACATTTGACACACTCCTTTTTAATTTTGTCTTCACACCTTACTAACCACTCAGTAATTTAAAACATATCTGTTGCCTATTTCTATAAATGAGTGGGGTTTTAAAGCAGCAAAAGTCCATCTAATAAGCCAAATATATAGTTAGAATATAGGAAATAAATGTTGTTATTGCGTCCAAATGTCATCTACAGCTGCAATGCAATGATAATTTATATGTAATATAAAATGAAGCTCTACATCTTAAATGATTTATACATAAACAGGTGCTTTATGATCTTAAAAGTCCTAAGTTATAGTGTTCACCACCATTTGAATCTGTCTTTAGAACATATTGTCGTGAAAGAAAACAGAGAAAAAGTCACTTAATCAGTGAAAAGTAAATTGAGTATTCGCATAAAAATGAATCTTTTTTTTTTTTTTTCAAAAAAATGTGTTTCCCACCCAAAAAAAAGTTAAGACTTCTGCCTAAATTTTGGTTTCTACCAAACATTTTCCAAGTTCTTGAGTCAAGGACTGTAACTTCTGGAGAAAAAAAGTGAGATGTAATAACAGATGAGCCTAAAACCTAATGACTTTTAAACCCTGAGGTTTTAGACTTATCTGTTATTACATCTGACATTATTGTAAAACTTACAGTGTTTTGTTTTTCAGAAAACAAAGGTTTCACTAAATGCTCAACTTTTACAATCCCTTTCTGGTTATACAGGCCTTTATATGAAAAATAAGAAGCATTTCCTGTTGGTCCAGTGGTATTTAAAGACTTGTTTTAGCATTTTGCAATCTGCTCACAGCCTCTACTAGAATGGCTAAACCAGAATTTAAGTTCCCTTGATTTTTTCTAAACAAACTACAGTTTAAGCTGCTATAGTTTTCTTTTTAAATGCTTCAGGCAATTTCACATTTAGTCCTCAAAAAAAAAGTCAGGATTACACAAACAAATTGCTAAGGTATAAATGGGCAAAATTCGCTCAATTATTAAATTAGTTTATTTTCTTTACTTGTGTTGATTTGATACTCATAAGTTTAAAAATGAGCTTTTTGAGGTGAGAATTAACTTTAGCATGTTCTAGTTTATTGCTGACCAGAAAGTTTTGCTTGCAAATATACTTATTTGGTAAATTCTTCTTACTACTTTTTCTTTTTGTTTAATAAAAAAAAATTACACTCAAAAATATAAACATTTGGTCTTGCTCCAATTTTTTTATAAGATGAACTCAAAAATGTAAAACTTTTTCCACATACACAATATAACCATTTCCCTCAAATATTGTTCACAATTCAGCCTAAATCAGTGATAGTGAG
Organism: Cyprinodon brontotheroides; assembly: GCA_018398635.1. Classification (NCBI taxonomy): domain Eukaryota; kingdom Metazoa; phylum Chordata; class Actinopteri; order Cyprinodontiformes; family Cyprinodontidae; genus Cyprinodon; species Cyprinodon brontotheroides. The sequence continues at coordinate 2,923 of JAGKQL010003592.1, read as the reverse complement.
CAATTCTCCTTTGCTGAGATAATCCATCACACCTCACAGTTGTTCTGTATCAAGATGCTGATTAGAGACCATGATTAGTGCACAGGTGTGCCTTAGACTGCCCACAATAAAAGGCCACTCTGAAAACCAGTCAGTATCTGTTGTGACCACCATTTACCTCACACAGAGCAACACATCCTCTGTTGTGGCCTGTGTAATGTTGGTCCACTCCTCTTCAGTGGCTGTGCGAAGTTGCTGCATATTGGCAGGAACTGGTGCACGCTGTCGTATAAGCCGATCCAGAGCATCCCAAACATCCTCAATGGGTGACATGTCCAGTTAGTATGCTGGCATTGCAAGAACTGGGATGTTTTCAGCTTCAAAGAATTGTGAACAGATCCTTGCAACATGGAGCTGTGCATTATGCTGCTGCAACATGAGGTGATTTTCTTGGATGTGTGGCATAAAAATGGGCCTCAGGATCTTGTCACGGTATCTCTGTGCATTCCGATTCCACCAATAAAATGCACCTGTGTTCTTGGTCCATAACAGATGCCTGCACATACCATAACCCCACCTTCACTATGTGCTGTTTGATCCATAACATTGACATTAGAAAACCGCTCACAAATACGACGCCACACATGCTGTCCGCCATCCACCCTGAACATTGTAAACCAGGATTCGTCCATGCATGCAGATGAGCTTCTCTGATACGATTTCTGACAGTGTGAGCAGAAATTCTTTGGTTATATAGGCCAATTGTTTCAGCAGCCGTCTGAGTGGCTGGTCTCACACGATCTTGGAGGTGAACGTGCTGGAAGTGGAGGACCTGGGCTGCTGTAGTTACACGCGGTTATAGGATGGTTGGATCTACTTCCAGATTCTCTGAAACGCCTTTGGAGATGGCTTACGGTAGAGAAATAAACATTCAATAAACGAGCAACAGCTCTGGTTGACATTCCTGCCGTTAGCATGCCAATTGCTCCCTCATATCTTGTGGCATTTGTGGCATTGTGCTGCGTGATAAAACTGCACCTTTCTGAGTGGCCTTTTATTGTGGGCAGTCTAAGGCACACCTGTGTACTAATCATGGTCTCTAATCAGCATCTTGAAACGGAACACCTGTGAGGTGGGATGGATTATCTCAGCCAAGGAGAATAGCTCACTATCACAGATTTAGGCTGGTTTGTGAACAATATTTGAAGGAAATTATATTGTGTAGGTGGAAAAAGTTTTACATCTTTGAGTTGATCTCATAAAAAATGGGAGATATTTTTGATACAAGCTAACATTTATTCAGTGCTAGGCTAACAGTCTACAGTTCTGTACCTTAACAATCCATTAAAAAGACAAAAATAGTGGTATTAATCTTATTTTATTTAGTTTATTCCTTGTTTATTTCATAGATTCTCTCTCCACATGTTAAACTGTTAAATCTAGATGGATGTTTAGTCAGATTTAACTGCTGAGCTGAGCAACAGCAGAGCAGACCATCCTGGGTGTGATCAGTGTGAACACCATCCTTAACAATAACAAGACAATCTATAAATACACTTCAAATTACAGCTGGGCACAACCTGCAAGAGTGACACATGGGTAGATAAAAACATGGACAAATGATTTAGCAATCCCCAAAGACATCCCTCTAATCTCCATGTACAGCTAAATAGAGCGACAGGAAGTGAGGAGGGAAATTAAAATCACATTTCCGTGTGTTTCTGTAATTGGATGAAAATGAAATATCTGTATTCAATGCATCATCTGTAATGACTCCACCTTGTTAGAAAGATCCCCACAGAGGTTTTCTGCAAGGTACGGCAAGACGTAATCCAGGTCATTTATCAGAATCATGGGCAAATTAAAGTCAAGGAAGAGGTTCACATCCCTGAATGCACTGAATCATCTCTGTTTAGTCTGTCTCTGTAGGAAACGTCAAAACCAAGAATCAAAATAGATTGAAACTGCCATGCAGGGCCCTGGAAGATTTTCAAACGCCGCGGAAATTTTCCATAATTGTTCCCGTTACAAATCCAAACTTCAAAGTATTTTGCTTCGATTTTGCTATTTTGCTATTTTTTTTTAAATATAAAGCACATATATATATATATATAGCCTTTCTTTGACAAACACAATATGGTGCCTAACTGTGAAATTAGATGAACACTCCATAAAAAATGTAAATCTATGGAAGTCAATCTTTCTAAAATAAGTGCAAAAGTGAGACACTTTCCAATAAAATAAGACTATTTACATTTAAAAGAAGGAAAAAATAACTGCAGTCTCTTATTTCAAGTGCATAATATTAAATCATCTTATTTTATTCCATACGCAGATAATATTATTTACCTACTCAAATTAAGGGTTAATACACTTATTATAAGACATTTTTAGACAGTTTTTGCAGCACATTCTATGTGGGTTTCCATTTTTTTTCCTACTACAAAAAAAAAACTGTATCGTAATTAAACATCCCTACTTTAATACCTGCAAATAAATCCACAGCTTTAGAAAATACCTAACCGAGCAAGAAGATATGCATCAGTGAAAACAAACAAAAAAAGCCTGCAAAGTGTCCATTAATGTAGAAAAAACTCAGACAAGAAGACAAAATATGAAGAAGAAAGCTAACAATGCATATCAGCATAAACACGCCATCCCAAAGTTATACCAGGTTGGTTTCAAAAAGCATTTGGTTGATCTGACATGACAGACATAAAATAAACATCTGTCTACACAACACTGCTGATTTTAACCGTTTATCCTGATTGAAATGATGAAGCGTGATCCTTCTTATTTCAGCTGGACCTGCTGGATTTAATGATTTAACCAAACTAAATCCAGTTTGTAGCTATGAAACAATTATTGTTTGCATGTATTTATATATATATCACAAAATCCCCCCCTGGGTATTAGCTGAACTTATTTAACATGCAAACATGAT
>JAGKQL010003590.1:0-19564 GCA_018398635.1 Cyprinodon brontotheroides | reverse complement strand
TTAATCTCAGAATTCTGACTTTAATCTCAGAATTCTGACTTTAATCTGTGAATTTTGACTTTAATCTGTGAATTATGACTTTATTCTCAGAATTCCAACTTTTTTCACACAATTCCGACTTTAATCTTAGGATTCTGACTTTAATCTCAGTATTCTGACTTTTTTTCTTAGAATTATGACTTTTATCTCAGAATTTTGAATTTTGGATCTTAATGTAAATGGGGCACCATGAAGGAAGAGACGTGGGAGCACTCAGCTTCACTGACAAAGATGTGAGTTATTTGAGAGGGCCAGTAACACATTGATGGAAAATTTTGGAATTAGGTTAATTTTAACCTGGCCGAGGGGTCTCGGGTGATACTATTTAATGAATGGAAGAGGAGAAGGTTATTAAAACAAGAGAGCTAGTTTAGTCTTTAAAATCGACATGGCCATGGCTTGAGGCTAACATGTTAGTTCGCTGTCAGGATTCAGTCAGAATTTTGAGAAAAAGTCAGAATTCTGACTTTTTTCTCATATTATACTGAAATAAAATTTAAAAATCAGTTAACTTTTTTTATTTTTTCAGTGGCCCTAATCCTAATAATAATTTAAAAAAAAAATTTTGAGGTCACTATAGTTTTCTGACCTGAGAAGCTTCATGAAGATAGAGATGGAATATTTTACCAGAACCTCCCCAAACTGCAAAAGGTACCAGAAACATGGTTTCACACTGGATCACAGAAAAACTTACCAGACCTAAACTCTTATTGAATAGAAATTCTTTTTTAATAAAACCTTACATGTTTGCTTTAGACATATTCTTTTTCTAACATTATGTATTGGTATCATTTTTAAATGGCTTCATATTTGGTTTTTATTTCATATTTTTTCCTTCCACTCAACCTTTCACTAATATCCTTGAGACATTTCAATTACTTCCTGCTATAACTAACATTCAGCATTCTTCTTATTGTCATTTAGATCATAATATCTGTATGTCTATATGTCCAGAAATGTGTAGATATAACCTTTTTTTTTTATGAAACCTGTTTAATTCTCTAATATCCGACGTGACTTTTTGGATTACACCTGCTTTAAGCAATAATCCTCAAACTAAACGGTGATAAACATTCTAAACGCATGACTATATAAATTACTGCTATAAATGGCATGTTTATATAATATTCTAATTAACTGTGTAGTGTGGCTATAACAGATTCAGAGAGATGTGGTTTGTTGAGATTTTCTAAATTCTCAGAAAACACAGCAGCAGAGTGAGGCATCATGGAGGACTTTTCAGCTTTTAAAATCATCAAACTGTTTGCTCACTCTGGCAGCTTTTGAACTAAACAAATGAGGAACCCGAGAACGCAGAGGAAGTTGGCCAATAATTGCAGACTGGATTTCTCAATGCTGCCTTGTTTTTTTGTTGTTTTTTTTATTTTTTTAGGATGTTGAGCAGCAAGCTGAACATCCCTGAAAAAAAGAAATGTTTGCACTTAGAAAAAATGAAGAGGAGTTCTGTCAGACCAGCACAGTTTCCTCCTTAGTTACTTCTTTTATGTGTCATAGTGTGAATGAAACTGCTGATGGTAGACATTCTAACACAAGCTGAGAGTCGGTTCTGTCTGAGAACTCAACTTTAAAGCTTTCAGCCTTTTTCTGACTCAACTTCCCTTTACACTTATGGTGAAACATACCATTTTCTGCATGTATCTGTTGCTTTTTTTGGTTTTTCTTTTGCCTAAGTATGAAAAAAACATTGTCAGTACTTCTCTGCCTGTGACGCCACTTCCTTTTGAAGAAACAAAAGAAGAAAAAAAAACAAATTTCTGCTGTATTATCTGTGGGGAGAGATGTTGTCAACCTACACACCTCTCAATACATGTTTCTGCTGGTTACTTTTGACAGGCTGCCTTCCCTTTGTCTGTTGCACCTTCCATGGCTGCTGATGACTATAACCCTGTGAGTATTCTACGTGTTCTTTTTTTTTGTGACATTTACAGAGGCTATACTTCTGCTTCTCTTATTTAATGTTGACAGAATTCTAGATATGAATTATTAGGGCTTGTTAGCCTTCACATCAGGATGAAAAGCTGCTTTTTACCTTCTTTATTTCCTATTTTAAATTCTAATGAAGGCAGAGACTCTAGAGTAGATAGACGAGGCAGAAGCTGAACATTAAAGAGCAGCAAAAAAAAAGTCTATGCTTGTGTGAAACAGGATGTTAAGCGACGATTTTCTTCTCTGTTGTTGCGTGTGACAGTTTTCTCTTCTTGTCTTCCTCCTCTGATCTCCCTGTTGTCCTCTCTGAAAGGTCTCCCTGAGGCACAAGTCAAAGAAGAAGAACCGGGGAGGTAAGCTTGCTCTTTTAGCTTCGCATCTACAGCGAGTTTTGCCCCACAGCTGTACTTTGGACCACCGGTGGGCGTGTGATATGAAAAAGGGCAATTAGTGTGTACAGAGAGGTTTTAGGCAACCCACAGTTACTTTCATATCATTTCTTTTCTGCTCTGTGCTCTGTGTTCTCTCTCTTCATTTCTGAGAATGCAACTTTTATGCTTTTTAATGCTGCTCCTTTAATGATCACATCAGGTAAGGGTCACTGGGATCACAGCAGTTTAGAGCTGAGAGCGTTGCAAATGGTTGCGTTATTTTTAGAGTATTGAGCATTTTAAGTGACCTACATTGGCTCGGATGGAAATGTTTTTTGTGTGTGTGTCAGTTAGGATGCTAAAACCAGTAACCAAAGCATCAGACAGATGCTTTGGTTACTGGTTTGTTTGCGTTAAACAAGGAAGTGGACTGAGCTCTTTGCATCTTTTGTAATCAGGCAATGGTACCATGAGCAGAAGACGAGTGTCCGTCAAAGAGCTCGGTCAGCCGGACCATCAGGGCTGGCTTTACAGGAAGAAGGAGACCAAGGGCTTCCTGGGGATAAAATGGAGGAAGTACTGGTTTGTTCTCAAGAGAACGGCTTTATACTGGTACACCAACCAATTGGTAAGTAAAGAGAGAATTCAGTTTGATGTAGGTTTGTTTGAAATTTAAAGAACTGCTACAATGTTTTGATGTGTTGAACGTTTTTCTGACTTCATCTGACCTGTTGTCGAGGTAGCAACCACAACATCAACATATTATATGGTTTTTATTTTCTTTTTTTGAGGAAGGGAAATTGGTTACACTGAGTTTTATTGATGGGATGGAACGAGTCTGAAATTTAAATACAAAGGAACGTCACACATCTGAGATATTTATTTTATGATTCTCTCTAACTCTATTTTTGCTGTAGGCTGTAGTTTGTGGTCGTATGTTACGTAACGTCACAATAAAGTTAATGTTAATGGTTGTAATGTGGTAAAAATAAAAAAATGTATCTTAAATGTCTTAAATGGTTTTATTTAAGAGTTTAAGAGTGAAAGGGATTACAAAAAAAAATGTCACGCTGCACAGAATTTTCTTTATTCGAAAAATTTAAAAATCAATATCTCTGTCTCCATGCACTAAAATGCAGTACTTAATTTTTTAGTTCATCTCATAAATATGATTAAAAGTGTTTTGCAACAAAGAGCAATTAATTTCCGTTAGCCTGTTTGTTTAGCACCTTATGCCTGACTCAACCAAATTATATCACACATGGTTATGGGGGGGATGTGACAGCAGCTGCAGACTTTGTGCTTCAATTCATATTTGGAAATGTTCTATATTTATACTGAAATTGTGATAGAAGAACAATTACTGTGAAAAAAATCCAACTTAAACCCTAAAAAAAGAGAGATATGATATATTTTTTAACTGCAATAATAAAATTATCACCTAATTTAGCATTTTATATTGCAGTTAGCTTGGAGAATGTTGACTTTTCTGTAAGAGACAGAAATGGGAAGCTGAAAAGCATCAAAGAGTCAACTTTAACAAATCATGTATCTTTGTGTTTCCTCCGACTTGATTTTTAAACACCTGACCAATGAAGAAAGTGACTAACTTTGCCTAATCATCACTTAGTAACAGCATCCTCTCTAAGGAGTGTTCTTGTCAGTCTGAACTGGTAGACTTTATGATAAATTCGCTGATTGGAACCAGATTTCTTAAAAACCGAAAATGTCATTGGAAAAAGTAACATTGCAGTGTTATTTAGTTTTTTTTAATCGTATGAAGCTTAAGTTTTGGCCACAAAACACTGGAGATTTTTGAAAATATTGTTTAGTTTTTCTTTAGTTAAATTGCTCCTAATGAAGTTACTATTTTGAAGAAATATTGTTGTTCTTCGCCCATTTTTTCAGTCTGGGGGGGCATGATTCATATCTTTGTTTCAAATTTTTTTGTAGATGTTAGTATATTTATCGTAACTGGGAAAAATAAATAATTCCCTGTCAAAAAATAATCATATAAAATTATGAAGGTTCGCTTTTCTCTACAGATAAAACACACTCTGAAGTGATTTTTCTATCAAAATTTTTTTTTATTTACTAAAAAAAATGGAACATTAAAAGGTTGTCTTTTAAAACATTGCTACTTGCATAAAAAAACAATGAACACTGAGTAAAGCGGCATGGACTGAGTCATAAGACTCATGTGAGTTCCTCTACCTTCGTCTCCCTGCCGGTCATGCTGCAGCTCTGTTTCCTGTTTGGCGCTGCGTCACCACCAGGCTATCTGCACAGATACGGACAGACTGACGTACAAGTCTTGCTTCCTTGCAGATTTCTTCATTTTTTTTTTAACATTAAACAGTCGATATTGCACCTAGATCCCCTGAGTGAATACAAAATGCAGTGTTTGCCTGAAGATCACAGCCATCAAACTACATTCACATGATGATGGGTCTTTTGCATGGCTGTAGAGGGATTCTGGCCCACTCCTCTGAGCAGAATCATTCAGCTGCTTTGGAGGATATCTGGGCATGAACAGCCAGGTTGAGGTCCTGGCACTGTGTGGCTCCATTGGATTCAAGTCCTTTGACTAGGCCAAAGCCTATCAGCAGCGAGCTTGCTAGTGTGTATCATCATCCTGCTTAATAACACCTAAAATGTGCATAAGCTAACAAAGAGGATCATAGCCTTTATTATTAATCACATATCTTGTGGTATAGTGATAACAGTAGAATTGATCCTAAATATTCTTTTTACAATAAAGCATATTCTAGTGGTTTTAAATCTGAGTGCCACAAGCAGGATTATTCCTTTCATAATAAAGCTCACACCAAATGAAAAAGTCTAGAGCGCTTCAGCAAGATAAAAAAAAATACATCATTAAACAGAGTTATTTATTTCATAATAAATCTATAGCCTTAAATACAATTCTTACTACCCCTAAACTCTTATCTCATTAATGAATGCATGTTTTGTCCACTCTTTTTTTTTTTTTTATTGGATCATAAATTATGACTTAAACTGATGCAATTTTTTTTCCGCTTAGGATGAGTCACTGATCTACGGAAGAGGATTAGGGCCACTGAAAAAATTCATAAAGTTAACTGATTTTGAAATTTTATTTCAGTATCGTATAAGAAAAAAAGTCAGAATTCTGACTTTAATCTCAGAATTCTGACTTTAATCTGTGACTTTAATCTGACTTCTTTCTCAGAATTCTTACTGAATTCTTACAGCTAACAAAAACATGTTGGCATCAAGCCATAGCCATGTTCCTGTTTTAGAGACTAGCTCTCTTGTTTTAATCACCTTCTGCTCTTCCATTAATGAAATAGCATCCCCCGCCACGTAAAAGCTGCCTAATTCCATAATTTTCCACCAATGTGTTACTGGCCTTCCCAAACAACTCACATCTTTTTCAGTGAAGCTGAATGCTCCCACATTTCTTCCTTAATGGTGCCAATCTACATTGAGATCCAAATTCTAAGATTAAAGTCTGAGGAAAAGTCAGAAATCTGAGAAAAAGTCAGAAATCTGAGAAAAAAGTCCTAATTTGAGGAAAAGTCAGAAATCTGAGAAAAAAGTCCAATTTGAGGAAAAAGTCAGAAATCTGAGAAAAGTCGTGAATTTTTCTAGATTAAAGTCAGAATTTGACTTTTTCCTATTAAACTGAAAATGATATGTAAAAATCAGTCTACTTTTTTTTTTTTTTCAGTGGCCCTAATCCTCGCCCCACTAATGGGTTTTTCCCATATGAAGATTAATTAAACATTAACATAATCACACACTTTAAACATTTATGTGACTAGGAAAAAATCAGCTTCAAAAATCTTGTCCGTGGTAATTTGTTTTTTAAAGACACTGTAGCGTGATGGCTTTGGCATTTTAATGTATGCCGCCAGCTGCAGTTTGGCGACAGGAAGTTTTGAAATCTGTTGCTGCTTCTAGCTCTCACCCTCATTACAATTTCTGTCGCAGGCGGAGAAAGCAGAAGGTACATTGACCCTCACCAATCTCATGAGATCGGCGTAGCCATCGAGTGGCAAGAAAAAACAGTAAGTTCAGAATTTTCAGATCTTGGTTCATCAGATGACGTGATTGTGATTCATCAGACTTTGTTTCACTAAAAGATGGAACTTTATTTATATCCGCTGCTGGTTATTATAGAAATGTCTCACACGCTGTGACGGAACGCACTTTCAGAAAAACAGTGTAAAAAGGATCTATAACATAGAAAAGTCACTTCCTTTCCACTGATCACATCTATGGGTTAGATCATTTCATTATTTCTGCATTGGTGTTCCCAACATCTTTAATGACCTCCATCAAGAGTGACTTGAAACCACAATGAAAAATTTGAATTCACCCCTATTTGCTGAGAGCAATGATGAAGTCACAAAATAATCTTTTGTATTAAAATATCTGCAAAGCTGTCTCTCTAAATGTCTGCTTCTCTCCCAGTGTGTCTCCAAAGCCTGCCACCTCAGGTCATGATGTTTATTTCATGGCTGAGAGCCATGAGGACATGAATTGTAAGTTACAATAGAGTACAACTTGTTTAAAAGCTGCTGTTCATTTTCAACATATATGTTTTTCTTTCCTCAGATGGTTGAATAAACTCTAAGTTGGTTTTATCCATTATGAGCAAAACAGAACAAGCCACACCAGCTGGTGTGTAACACAGTGTTCAGCATGTTTCCATGACAGGTGTGATCACAAATTTAGGGTTTGTGACAAATGTGACAAATTAGAGCATTGAACATCTTGGTTTTTTTTTACTTGTTGTGCAATCAGTGTTTCATCATGTGAGTTGATGTTTTTTCTTGTGTGTCTCAATCAAAAATGGACATTTAGAGTGTTATAGTGAAGCCAGTGATCATGAAGAAGCAGAGAGCCCAGAGATCCCGCCTCCACCATACTCTGAACAGACCCTACGGGAGTCCCAGGATGTGCCTGATCCACCTGGGAGCACACATCAGGTTAGAAGACATAAAAAGGTTATTGGAAATGAGAACCAGCTCCTTCCTTCATTGTTTTCCCCTCATTTTGTCATAGAAGTAATATATTCAAACATGTCCCTTTGTAAAGTACTCATATGGAATATTTCCACCAGAATTCATTGCAGCCAAACTTAATATTAATTTACAAGCTAAAACTTACGCAATAATATGAAATATGACTGTTTAAATGTTCTTCCATAAATTTCATCTTTTATTTAAACCTGAACAATGAAGTTAAATCATATTTTGCCTCATGCAGCACCAAAATATGCCTAAAAAAAATAAAAACGACCTCAGTTAATGTCACTGTAAATATTTCTTTCGCTTAGGTCATGGAAATGCGCAATGGTTAGTATTACAAGGATCCAATCCATGTTTAAAATCCATTATTTTCATTCTTAGAAATGTGGAGAATTATTATAAATTTCAAAGAACTCAGCTCAGATGTGATGATTCAGATTCACACTTGTCCATCAATAGCTGCGTAAATCTGGAGGACGTCGGGTAGTCGGAGATCCTACTGACCTGCTGGCAGATGATGATGATGATGATGGCTGGGTTATTAGCTGCTCTAATATTTATATATTATATATTTTCTAATAAACTGTACGTCGCTTTGCCAGATCAAGGTCTTACTATCCCCACTTTTTTCTTTAAAAGGCGCTAAATGAAAGGTTTGGTATTTAAAACTCGCCCTGAGCCGTATGCATGAGAGCCACACCAGTATGTTGCTCAGATTTTTTAAAAACCCTTAAAAATGGGTTTAAATACAAGCGCTCATATTGCTATAATGCCAGATCTGTTAATGTCACGTTTGCTTTTTAAATGCATTTTAATCACAAAGCTGTGCATGTTTATTATTCGCTAAAGTAGTGGCATGTTGGCCTCTGGCAGGTTCTGAACAGAGGGCTGTATTCTAGTTCATTTTATTTATTTTGGGCAAAATCCTAAATCATTAGAACATGAAGTGTAGACTACTTCACACGTTTGTGTGGTGATTTCACTCCTTACAAGAGAAATACACAAGAAATACATTTGAGGAACAACTTTCAACTGCAGCAAAACCAGTTGTGTCATCTCCCAGAAAAGACTACTAATAAATATATTGCAGAGGTTTATTTTGTAATGAAACAGAGTGTAAAATTTTATTAATTGGGTTCAGTGAAGCAGCTAGACAGCGCCTTTTGGACTCCATAAACATATTATAATCAAAACTCTGCAAGTTTAAGCCAGTTTCTTTATTGACTCGCTGATGCTGTTTAAAAAAGTTGTTGGTTGGCTATAATAAATCTACCTGCAGTATTAGATTAGATTAGATTAGATTAGATTAGATTAGATTAGATTAGATTCAACTTTGTTGTCATTGCACAGGTACAGGTACGAGGCAATGAAAGGCAGTTTAGGTCTAACCAAAAGTGCAATAGCAGCAAGTGCAGGATAAATAATGGTTCTATAAATACACGACATGGGTTTCTACTCAATAAGTATAGAGATGAATACCATTATAAACAGAATCTTACTACGGTAATAAATGAATATAATATTTAGATAACTAGTGTTTTAAACTAAATTTACAGCTGAATATGTACCGAATATAATATACATGTGGATATTACTATAAAAAGGGTTTTTATAGTTATGTACAATAGCATATATACAGATGGGTTTTACTATAAAATGAATAAATAAAGTTTGGACAGAAGCTATCTAAATGAAAGTTCAGTTTAAGGTAATTGCATATTACAGTTAAAGTACGTTATTGCAGATGTAAATGTAAACAATTAGACAAAAAATGGTGACAAACTCTCTGTTGGCCTTTTGTTTTGTTGTGTTTGCTTGAAAATTGCGAGGCACTTTCTGTTTATCTATACTAAAATAAAATACCAATAAAATGCATCAAGGTTTGTGTTTGTAACATAAGCAAATGTCAAATAGCTCAGAATATAAGAATGCATCTAATACATCATTTCATTTTTTATTTTTCAGGGTACTCTTCCACCTCCCTATGCTTCCGCTGCTCCTGCGGAAGCCAGCGATTTGCTCTCCTCCCCCGTCAGTACGATGACTTCGCAGAGCTCCGCCTCCTCGCTTGCCAAGCAGCGGCAGTCCTGGATGGACCTTGTCTCCCAGGCGTCCTCTTCTCCGGCCGGGGAATCGGCGGTAATTTGCTCTGTTCAAGTCCACTTGCAAAAAGAGAGAAGCGGAGGGGGAGGATCATTGGAAAACTCCGTTCCCCAGGACTCCTCAAATTCAAATGGGTCCAACAGAGAGATGGGCGTGGTGGAAGGGGAGGAGCAGAGGGATGTTTTAGCACCTCAAAATCAAGGTGAACGCTTTAAACGTCTTATTAAATCATAGTACTTTTAGGTGCTCTCTTTCCGTTTAATTTTAGAGGTCAGAATCTAATGTTCTTCAAGTGTGTTGTATAATAAACTGCAACCTCATTCTTTGTGCAGGAAATTGTGAGAATAGCTCAGATGAGATGGAAAAGCTCTACATTCATCTGAAGGAGGCCAGTCTCTCGCCAATAGGGGATCGAAAACCTTCAACAAAAAGGGAATTCAGGGCTTCTTTATGTAAAACGCTGCAAAAACCAGACTGTTAACGATAAGCTACACCATATCAGGGCACTCCAACAGCTTGCGTTAAAGGTACATAACACACAACTTTTGAGGTTTTAAAGTCAAAAAGTTCAATATTGTATTTAATTTTTGAATTGTTTGTTTGTTTTTTTTGTCACAGTCTAAAGAAGCGGACTTGCAGGCAATAGAGCAGGTGCTATCTGACCCAGAGCTTACCTCGGATAAGTTCAGAGAGTGGAAGGAGTCCAATGGACCTCTGATGCTGGAAATCTGTGTCAAAGACGACCAGAAGGGGGCGCCAGAGGCTGTAACTGGTGCAGCATCAGTCACTGCTGCTCCTGTTGCAGAGACTAGTTTATAAAGTGTCCAATTATGAGCTGGTTTACTGTATTTGGACTTGGACCTTATGGTTGCATACCATGAGAATGCAAACTTACTGCTGTGATTAATTCAGCTTACACTTCAGTTCCACGGAAGAGCATATGAGGTCTAACGTGTCTTACTTTGTAAAGTGTTTTTATCTAAATATATATGTGGAGATGGGATGAATTTACACAAAAATGTGAATTCAGTTTTAGTATTACTTTCACTCTCCAGTTGGAAGGAATAGTGTTTTTTTTCATTGTGGTTCCCATTGTATTATATGAAATGATTGAGTAGCTTGAAAAATGTTGGTCTTCTGCACAGAAACACTGTTTTGTTGTTTTTATTGTATAATTTATCTGTGCATTAGGCTGTAGTGAACAAATACTCAGATTCTTGTTTTTACGTAGTTGCCTGCTAATTATTGGTGCTATGCACCAACTTTGCCTGTTACAAGCAGCCCTACAGCCTCTGTTGAGTTTGCTTTCGATTAGCCATAGTGTGTATTCGCAGAATAACTCGTTCTGACTGAACAATAAGAACTCTGTAGATTTAAACCAAATCACAGACCCTAACTTCAGATTCATAGGAGTCAAATTATTGTTTCTTTCTGTTTAACATGTATTCAGGTTGAAGAACTTAGAGTGTCCTTCAAGCCATAAATGGTTGACAGTAGATTCGTTTCATTTTCCTTGTGATAAAGATTTTTTAAAAACGCATGACCCAACTTTGCAGTGTGTACCAGCATCTTTGTCCAATAATGATGCTCTGTTTCACCTACAAAGCAACTTTCTGATATGGATCACGTTTTAGCTGGTTGAAAACTGCATCCAAATGTCTGTACCTCGCTTTAAATGGCCGATTAAGAATACCCCTGCTAAAATGATGCCTTAAATAAACAGGTTACATCTATTTGAAAACACTTGCTTGTTGGCTACTGTACTGGAAAAATGACCTAGAAATAGATTGTACAAATTTCCTTAAATTTATATGTATTTACCCTTAACTTGAGTAGGTAAAGGAGGTGTTTCTGCACTATGAAGCCATTTTCACTCTTAAAATAAGACTCTAATTCAGATAATATAACACTTGAGGAAATAAGGTTCAATGTAATTGCATTTTCTCAGATTTTAAACATTAATTGTCGCCCACATTCCATTGGCAAAATGTCTCTTGCACCTCCTCAATCCAAGAACAAATTCAATTATATTAAGAAAAAATTACTTAGCCATATTTCCATTTTTTTCGTTTGTGGTTTAGTTTTGTAAAGCTTTACATATTAGCACACAATAATTCCACATTTATTTGAGAGATATGTGTTGGGATTTTATTCAGCGAAAGGCTGCCATTATTATAGGACTTTACATGTTTTTATTTTTTGGATTCCACGTTCAACATAATTATCCAAAAACCTAGAGGATCTTTCTTCCTGGATCACTTTGAGAATTTAAATTTATAGATGCACTTTCTTTATATTAAGGTTGTATGTAAAGTTATGTTAACAATAAATATGTGTCAGAGTACTTTTAATATAGTTTGATTGTAGTTGTTCTTCTAACCAGCTATAAAAGAGACAGTGCAGATTTTACAGTACTTGGCTGTTCTTTGCCTCCAGAAACCCTATATGGATTTCTGCATGGATTTGCAGTGTTTTGTTTTTTTGTTTTTTTTTGTTAAAGTTTGTTTTGTTGCCAACTGTTATTTTCATATTTTATTGAGGGCCAGAAATTCTCTCAGGGTTTGAGCTCTAATCTGTAGTAGCAGCTGCAGATAATGAATTGGGCTTTGCGTAACCTCTCTCTTCAAGTGCCTCCAGAAGAAGAAGCTCATTAATTGCTACAAAAAAAAAAAGAATTCTAGTACTTTTCATGAGGTAGAATTATCAAATTGTACTGCTGAAGATTGACAAAAAGTAAACTGAAAAAAATCTAAATAACAGTGGGGCAAAAAAGTATTTAGTCAGCCACCAATAGTGCAAGTTCTCCCACTTAAAAAGATGAGAGAGGCCGGTAATTTTCATCATAGATATACAAGTATTTGGTCAGTTACAAACAAGCAAGATTTCTGGCTCTCACAGACCTGTAACTTCTTCTGTAAGAGGCTCCTCTGTCCTCCACTCGTTACCTTCATTAATGGCACCTGTTTGAACCCGTTATCAGTATAAAAGACACCTGTCCACAACCTCAAACAGTCACACTCTAAACTCCACCATGGCCAAAACTAGAGAGCTGTCAAAGGACACCCGAAACAAAATTATAGACCTGCACCAGGCTGGGAAGTCTGAATCTGCAATAGGTAAACAGCTTGGTGTGAAGAAATCAACTGTGGGATCAATTATTAGAAAATGGAAAACATACAAGACCACTGATAATCTTCCTCGATCTGGGGCTCCACGCAAGATCTCACCCCGTGGGGTCAAAATGATCACAAGAACGGTGAGTAAAAATCCCAGAACCACACGGGGGGACCTAGTGAATGACCTGCAGAGAGCTGGGACCAAAGTAACAAAGGCTACCATCAGTAACACACTACGCCGCCAGGGACTCAAATCCTGCAGTGCCAGACGTGTCCCCCTGCTTAAGCCAGTACATGTCAAGGCCCGTCTCAAGTTTGCTAGAGAGCATTTGGATGATCCAGACGATGACTGGGAGAATATCATATGGTCAGATGAAACCAAAATAGAACTTTTTGGTAAAAACTCTACTCGTCGTGTTTGGAGGAGAGAGAATGCTGAGTTGCATCCAAAGAACACCATACCTACAGTGAAGCATGGGGGTGGAAACATCATGCTTTGGGGCTGTTTTTCTGCTAAGGGACCAGGACGACTGATCCGTGTGAAGGAAAGAATGAATGGGGCCATGTATCGTCAAATTTTGAGTGAAAACCTCCTTCCATCAGCAAGGGCATTGAAGATGAAACGTGGCTGGGTCTTTCAGCATGACAATGATCCCAAACACACCGCCCGGGTAACGAAGGAGTGGCTTCGTAAGAAGCATTTCAAGGTCCTGGAGTGGCCTAGCCAGTCTCCAGATCTCAACCCCATAGAAAATCTTTGGAGGGAGTTGAAAGTCCGTGTTGCCCAGCGACAGCCCCAGAACATCACTGCTCTAGAGGAGATCTGCATGGAGGAATGGGCCAAAATACCAGCAACAGTGTGTGAAAACCTTGTGAAGACTTACAGAAAACGTTTGATCTCTGTCATTGCCAACAAAGGGTATATAACAAAGTATTGAGATGAACTTTTGTTATTGACCAAATACTTATTCCCCACTTAGACATTAATACTAAGTGAAAATCTATGTTTGGCTTTAAAGAAACTTTTTACCAAGTACAATTGTTAAATTAAAGTCATGACAGTTGATAAACTCTCCCAGTAAAACAGAAACCACATCAAGCTTCATAGACAGACCAATCCTTAAACACATTTTTTCAACTTCCACCCTAAATACAGACACAATATGACATACCGATGCAAATTCAGGGTGGATTCAGACTCCTGACAACAGAAACGGCAATTATCTGACTCTGTCACATAGAAATTGTATATGATTTTAATTTGAAAATAATTTTGCACATCAACAGTAGTTTTATAAATAATGTAAGTATTTTATCTCACGGCAGCAGGCAGTCAAAGTAGTCCTCCCATTTTCCATATTTGTTATATCAGTGATTATTTTATTTAATAAAATGTATATATTTTTCTATTTTAATTCCCTTTTGCCTTTTGACTAGAGTTTCTTATTGGAGGCTTACCAATATATATTTAAGTAGTTCCATTGTTAATTATTTTTTTCTATTTTTTCCAATTACTCCAGTGAGTTGGTTAAAGGAAAAGTTTGAACAGGCATCACCATATATAATTCTAAATTCCTCATACTCCATAATGTTACCATTCTTATTAATGTCATTAACAAAGATTACTCCCCTTTTGAACATACTTTTCCAAAAGTAAGGCTGTCCATCTATTAGTATATTAGAATTCATCCATATTATCTGCTCTCCATGAATGGATTATTTCCTTTATGAACACTGAGATTTTCCCAAGCAGACTCTCTACATATGGAAAATGGGAAGGCATCACTACTATCATAATTTCTTATGATACAATATATATGTTTTTTGTCCAATAGAACACTTCTATACCACTTATTGTTTGTTCACATCTTTGGAACAATTGATGCTTTCAAAGGCAAACACATAGCTTCAAGATTGAGGAGTTCCAAACCCCCATATTTACATTATAGTCCTTGTACAAATCTTTTCTTTTTATCTTTTCTGGCTTGCCATCCCAGATAAAATCAAAGATTTTCTGTTCATAAAACTTAAAGAAAAATGTGATGGAGCTGGTAAAGGCTGAAATAAATGAACAAATTGAGAAGTAATTAAAGAATTAATAATAGATATTTTTCATACAAGGTTAAATTTTTCCCTTTCCATAATTGCAGAATTTTATCCTGCTTTCTTAGTCGTTATTATCATTATTTACTGAACTCCTCCAGATTCTCTTGGATCACAATGCCAAGTGTGTTAACTGGTCCATCTGTCCACACAACAGGCCCTTTATATTTCATTTGAAAGGATGTTTTTTTTCTTTAAACTTCCAATCCTTAATATTTTACTTGTATCATAGTTAAGTTTGAGCCCAGATTGCTCTGAAAAGATGTCCAAAAGGTTTATAAGGTCCGGTAAACAATAAGGATTGCGACTAATGAAGAAAGTTGTATCATCAGCATACATTGCTATTTTACTTTCAATATTATTATTAATAGAAAAAAAATACTTACCATGACACAATTCATGTGTTTTTATGTATAAAACAATCCATTCCATTCAATTTCATAATTTAACAGCACGATGTGTTAATCTAAAACATGAAATCCTATAGAAATACATGGAGAGAAGTGCTGGTAACACAAAAATATGTAAGAAAAGCTAAAGAAAAACTGATATGGTCTTTAGGGCAGTATACTGTATGTTCTTGATGTAATAAAATTTTTTTAATGTTGTTACTGTAACTATACAGTTGTATGATTACGTCACTATTTTTCACCACAGTGTTTTTTGGCACTGCACTATAGAGCTATACTAAAAAAAGGAAATTTCTCTCTGTATACACTTGTGTGTACAAAATGACAAAATAAAATCTAAGTCTTATATCTACAACATGTAGTTCCCAAATGTTGCCATTAGGAGTCGCCCTTCTGTCAGCATATTCCCTATTGAGGTTATGCGCCATATTGCCAGTCTCCTCCATCTCACCAAACACCGAGCATGCACGTCTTACACCGGTTATAGAGGAGATATATTTATATTTTCTAGAGACCTGCGAGCGAAAACCCAACATCATGGAGGCCGTCAAAGCCTTCAACAACGAGGTTTGTGTGTAACTAGTGGGGGAAAAAATCCTAAACAGCTCGTGTACCTGTTGTTAAGCTCCGTTTTTACAGGCTAGTTAGCTAACGTTAGCAATGTTAGCAAAGGGGTAGAGGAGGGCAGTATAACACCAGGCCGCAAAATATCATTACCTCCGAGGTTATTCAAATGTAATGTGCCAGTTAGTGCAGGCGTGTGTTTAATATTGTTCTTAAAGTATTTATTTTTACTTTATATTCGTAATATTTATTTAGAGCATGGAGGTTTTTAAGGCTACAAACTAGCAATAGCTTAAGGAAACAGTACACGATAACTTGTTGGGTTAGCTGATTTAAATGATATACCACACCTCGGCATAAAGTTTGGTGTGAATTTACCCTTGTATTTGTTTTATATATGCATGGTTCAGTATACTATATCAAAAATAACATTTCTAAAACGTTCCCTGGATGTTGCGTCTAGTTGTATTATAGCACAGAGCTAAAACAAGCGCCGCAGTTATTTGTCTGTGGTTCTGTATTTGATCCACCCCGGCCACCGTAAATGCAGACTTCACTGTTTTCTATACCCCGTCTTACTAGAAAACTTTTTGTGTTAATGATTGAACCGACTAGGGATAGCAAACCTAATCAACTACTGATTGTTATCAAAATAAATGAGTTAAATAGTAGATTAATCCACCTCAGTTTGATGACAGAATATTTCAAACGTTTGCATATTGTAATATTTTACTCTCATCTTTCAGCTGTACACATTGACTGAGTACAAGCCACCCATCTCTAAGGCCAAGATGACTCAGATCACCAAGTCAGGAATCAAGGCCATAAAAGTAAGTATATTGAAGGATAAGGCAGGTAATCAAAGAATATAACAAACTGCACTGAAACAAACTGCAGTCTACTTATTAAATGATACTCTAAATAATAAATTATCTAAGATTCCCCCCTAAATAGATTCTAAGTTAGATGTTATTTAAAGTTTTATTTCATTAATATACTTATTTCTAAGGGCTAAGGCTTGTATGCAGAAAGCATCGAAACTTTTCCAAATGAAAATTTTCATTTTCAAAATGAAACTTGTGCTGCATGTCAAAATTTAATTTGGCATTCAATAGTTTCACCTCATTGTAACTATTGAAAGTTGAATCACAGTCAATGTAAGTCAACAAAAGACTGATTTGATGCAATAGATAAAAATATAATTTGATTTGAAGTGTTACTTTTCAGTTTTGATTTCATTCACCTTTTGGCATTAAACTAATAATTTTTGTGTTTTGGATAAATTATATTTGCCACTTTCTGCTAATACCCGATTTAAAAGATGAGATGATAATGCTTGAGGAATTGGTGAGAAAAAATCTTTAGATTCATATGGCAACTTAGAACATCCTCTAGAACAAGACTACAGGGCATGTGCTTCAACTTGTATTGGCATTTCAGAATGTTTGAAGATGGTGCTTATGCATGAAAATTGCAAAACAATAGTCGAACTTAAATATGTTTGCCAATAATTTCAACATGTTTTGAGGTTAGATGTAAATGCTTATATCATAAAACCAAGTTTTTTTAAACTTTGTTACCATAACTTCTAGTGGTTATAAAACATAACTTAAAATGGTGTTGCTTTACAAAATATTGTTTAGTAAATGCCCAGTTTAGAAGACATGCTATACATTACGATATAAGACTAAAAACATGGGAGGAATCTCCACTGCTATGTTTGTTGTCTGTGACCACAAAGTTAGTTTCTTTTTGGTTTCAGGCAAAACAGATAATCGTATCAATTTATTATTTACTAATTTAGTAATTGATTAATAGCAACTTGGGAGTTTACAGATCTCCCAAAACATGCCTTTACCTAAAAGAGAAAAGCCACTCAGTGGGTATTTATGCTAAAAGTTGGGGCGGGTGGGGAATTAAATACTTTGTAATCAAAATAAAACTTTTGTTTGTTCTGGTGGATATGCTCTAGTCATTGCAGTTTTAGCTAACCCTGGTTTATATTCTGTTTTCAAGACGCTTTTGCTGCGTATGATTACTAATTAAGTACAAAAGAATCAAAAATAATTCAAATAGCAAATTGTGAACAGTAAGCATAGTTTTAATAATCTCTGCAGCTACATTTGTGGTGAAAAATATGACTTTTTCCCATCATATAATTGAATATGGACGAATACAAAGAATTTCTTCAGGATTTGTGCTTTTTTTTTTGGGAATGCTAAAGCAGGTGTTTTTGTGTATAGTTTTCTGTTAAGTTTAAAAAAAAGACAGTTTTATTTTTTAAAAAATTTATCTGTTTAAGAGGCAGAACTTTAAGAAATATTGTTAGTTTAAGGTCCTTGTAAGATGAATATTTTAGGTAACGCGTGTTCACTTTTTGTTTACAGTTAGGCTTTTCAGATCACCATACATTTTCCATATCAGAGAAATATCAACAGAATAAAGCAAAATCTGTTTGATGTAGATTATTTATAAGTAGAAAAATTCAAGTTCAAAACCCATCTGGTTCCATGGGAAAAGTAATAGTTAGATTTAATTGGTTGGAAAAGCGCATTTTTCTTCAGTCAGAGTTGGAGTAAGAGAAACTCCTGTCCAACAACAGGAAGTTGGCCAAAGATCTCAGGAGCAACATATCTCCATGGATATAAAATATCCGTGGTTAACAAAGTGGCTTGGACACGTAGTCAACCTAAAGCGCTGCGAGCTTTCAGTCGCCTTTATAGCTCTTCGTGGTGTAAGGATTTTGTGATCGTGTTTTAGCAGCAAAACAGGCACACATCTTGTTTTTCATATCTGTGTTTTTCATTGTTCTATTTTTAGTTCTACTCAGACTCTTGTGCTTTTCCTTTATTTTTGTCTAAGATAAAGATGCGGGATTTCTTGATCGCATAAGCTTGTTGTTTGTTCACTTAGAAACATATTTGTGACGGATCACTCAGAAATATCTGAAGCAAAGTTGTGAAAATGGGGATTGTTGAGGACAGAATAAACTATTTTTTTGGTAATAAACATTGCATCCCATTATAGTTTCAAGCATCACAATTAAAGAATATAGTATTAGTAGTTGGTATTACACAAAGCTCGTTATTAAAATATAAAGTAACTGCTATAGTGTCTGTCCTGGAAAGCGAAAGTTGATTTGAGCAGTTTGTTTCCATTTCTTGGTGGACCTCAATGAAATGAAGAATGAAATATTTACTTTTGTAATGATCTGTACTTTATTTTAACACAGAAATTCACGCTGTGATCTGTAGCTTTAGGGTTCTTTATGTTGGCCTGTATTTAATGTGTGTCTAACTCTGTCTTAGTTGGGCAACAGCCTTCCTGAGCAGAAACACCCTAGTTTCATTTTAATTTAAGCTTTACATTTTTAGTCTGGTTTTCAAATTAAACAAATAGAGTAATGAAATAATATTTTCTTAGTCTATTAAAAGGGATATTGAAGTTTTCTTAAAGGGTGATTTCACCGAATATTTGCCCAAATGTAAAGGACTCTGTGATTGGTCAGGCAAGAATTGTCACTGATATATCATAAAATAGTTTCTCATCTTTTATCAAAAAGGAAATAATAAACTAAAATGGATGCAGGAGAAACTGAAATGACAAAGGAACCATCAGAAAATCCTTTTTTTTTTTATGTATAAACTGTTGCTGTTTGCTGCATAGAATATTTGACCATTAGAGCTAACATAAAAAAAAAAGTGGACATGAAAAGTTAAACCAAACTGACTTAATTCATGAGATTGCGAAAAATATAAATGTAAAAGAGAAAAAACAAAGCTTTGTTTCATAATGTTTTGGTAAGGGCCATGTTTTTGGTAAGTCAGTTTGGTTGAACGTTTCATTTCCACTTTCAAACATTAGTCTTTCCTTATTAATACTAGGTTTTGTTT
>JAGKQL010003589.1:7826-19980 GCA_018398635.1 Cyprinodon brontotheroides | reverse complement strand
GCATCATGTTTGCATGTTAAATAAGTTCAGCTAATACCCAGGGGGGGATTTTGTGATATATATATAAATACATGCAAACAATAATTGTTTCTAGCTACAAACTGGATTTAGTTTGGTTAAATCATTATTAAATCAGCAGGTCCAGCTGAAATAAGAAGGATCAGCTTCATCATTTTCAATCAGGATAAGCGGTTAAAATCCAACGCGGTGTTGTGTAGACAGATGTTTATTTTATGTCTGTCATGTGTCAGATCAACCAAATGCTTTTGGAAACCAACCTGGTACATAACTTTTGGAATTGGCGTGTTTATGCTGATATGCATTGTTAGCTTTCTTCTTCATATTTTGTCTTCTTGTCTGAGTTTTCTACATTAATATGGACACTTTTGCAGGCTTTTTTTTGTTTGTTTTCACTGATGCATATCTTCTTGCTTTCGGTTAGGTATTTTCTAAAGCTGTGGATTTATTTTGCGGGTATTAAAGAGTAGGGATGTTTAATTACGATACAGTTTTTTTTTTGTAGTAGGAAAAAATGAAACCCACATAGAATGTGCTGCAAAAACTGTCTAAAATGTCTTATAATAAGTGTATTAACCCTTAATTTGATAGGTAAATAATATTATCTGGTATGGAATAAAATAAAAGATGATTTAATATTATGCACTTGAAATAAGAGACTGCAAATTTTTTTCCCTTCTTTTTAAATGTAAATAGTCTTATTTTATTGGAAAGTGTCTCACTTTTGCACTATTTTAGAAAAGATTGACTTCCATAGATTTACATTTTTTATGGAGTGTTCATCTAATTTCACAGTTAGGCACCATATTGTGTTTGTCAAAGAAAGGCTATATATATATATATATATTGCTTTATATTTAAAAAAAAAAAATAGCAAAATAGCAAAAATCGAGAAAAAATACTTTGAAGTTTGGATTTGTAACGGGAACAATTATGGAAAAATTTCATGGCGTTTGCTTGGAAAAGGCTTCCAGGGCCCCAATTTTCGGCAGTTTTCAATCTATTCGGATTCTGGTTTTGACGTTTCCTACAGAGACAGACTAAACAGAGATGATTCAGTGCATTCAGGGATGTGAACCTCTTCCTTGACTTTAATTTGCCCATGATTCTGATAAAAATGACCTGGATTACGTCTTGCCGTACCTTGCAGAAAACCTCTGTGGGGATCTTTCTAACAAGGTGGGAGTCATTACAGATGATGCATTGAATACAGATATTTCATTTTCATCCACTACAGAAACACACGGAAATGTGATTTTAATTTCCCTCCTCCGCTTCCTGCTAAAGCAAGGTCTATTTAGCTGTACATGGAGATTAGAGGGATGTCTTACAGGGATTGCTAAATCATTTGTCCATGTTTTATCACCCATGTGTCCTGTCACAGGTTGCAGGTTACTGTAATTTGAAGTGTATTTATAGATTGTCTTGTTATTGTTAAGGATGGTGTTCACACTGATCACACCCAGGATGGTCTGCTCTGCTGTTGCTCAGCTCAGCAGTTAAATCTGACTAAACATCCATCTAGATTTAACAGTTTAACATGTGGAGAGAGAATCTATGAAATAAAACAAGGAATAAACTAAATAAAAATAAATAAGAATACCACTATTTTTGTCTTTTAATGGATTGTTAAGGTACGAACTGTAGACTGTTAGCCTACACTGAATAAATGTTAGCTTGTATCAAAAAATATCTCCCATTTTTATGAGATCAACTCAAAGATGTAAAACTTTTTCCACCTACACAATATAATTTCCTTCAAATATTGTTCCAAAACCAGCCTAAATCTGTGATAGTGAGCTATTCTCCTTGGCTGAGATAATCCATCCCACCTCACAGGTGTTCCGTTTTTCAAGATGCTGATTAGAGACCATGATTAGTACACAGGTGTGCATTAGACTGCCCACAATAAAGGCCACTCAGAAAGGTGCAGTTTATCACGCAGCACACAATGCCAAATGCCACAAGATGAGGGAGCAATTGGCATGCTAACGCAGGAATGTCAACCAGAGCTGCTACTGCTTATTGAATGTTTATTTCACCCAGTTATCATCTCCAAAAGGCGTTTCAGAGAATCTGGAAGTAGATCCAACCATCCTATAACCGCGTGTAACTACAGCAGCCCAGGTCCTCCACTTCCAGCACGTTCACCTCCAAGATCGTGTGAGACCAGCCACTCAGACGGCTGCTGAAACAATTGGCCTATATAACCAAAGAATTTCTGCTCACACTGTCAGAAATCGTATCAGAGAAGCTCATCTGCATGCATGGACGAATCCTGGTTTACAATGTTCAGGGTGGATGGCGGACAGCATGTGTGGCGTCGTATTTGTGAGCGGTTTTCTAATGTCAATGTTATGGATCAAACAGCACATAGTGAAGGTGGGGTTATGGTATGTGCAGGCATCTGTTATGGACCAAGAACACAGGTGCATTTTATTGGTGGAATCGGAATGCACAGAGATACCGTGACAAGATCCTGAGGCCCATTTTTATGCCACACATCCAAGAAAATCACCTCATGTTGCAGCAGCATAATGCACAGCTCCATGTTGCAAGGATCTGTTCACAATTCTTTGAAGCTGAAAACATCCCAGTTCTTGCATGGCCTGTGTACTCATTGGAGATGTCACCCCTTGAGCATGTTTTGGATACTCTGGATCAGTGTATGTGACAGCATGTACCAGTTCCTGCAAATATCCAGCAACTTCGCACAGCCATTGAAGGGGAGAGGACTAATATTCCACCAGCCAAAATTAACATTTGCATTGTGCATTGTGTGAGGCAAATGGTGGTCAAACCAATAAATCAAAACTGCAGATTTTAGAGTGGCATTCTGTTGTGGGCAGTTTAATGTGTACCAGTGCACTAAATCATGGTGTCTAATCAGCATCTTGATACAGAACAACTGTGAGGTGTGATGGATTATCTCAGCAAAGGAGAATTGCTCACTATCACTGATTTAGGCTGAATTGTGAACAATATTTGAGGGAAATGGTTATATTGTGTATGTGGAAAAAGTTTTACATTTTTGAGTTCATCTTATAAAAAAATTGGAGCAAGACCAAATGTTTATATTTTTGAGTGTAATTTTTTTTTATTAAAGCAAAAAGAAAAAGTAGTAAGAAGAATTTACCAAATAAGTATATTTGCAAGCAAAACTTTCTGGTCAGCAACTAGAACATGCTAAAGATTAATTCTCACCTCAAAAAGCTCATTTTTAAACTTATGAGTATCAAATCAACACAAGTAAAAGAAAATAAACTAATTTAATAATTGAGGCAATTTATACCTTTTAGCAATTTTGTTGTGTAATCCTGACTTTTTTTTTTTGAGGACTAAATGTGAAATTGCCTGAAGCATTTAAAAAGAAAAACTATAACTTAAACTGTAGTTTGTTTAGAAAAAATCAAGGGAACTTAAATTCTGGTTTAGCCATTCTAGTAGAGGCTGTGAGCAGATTGCAAAAATGCTAAAATGAAGTCTTCAAATACCACTGGACAACAGGAAATGCTTATTTTTTTTCATATAAGGCCTGTATAACCAGAAAGGGATTGTAAAAGTTGAGCATTTAGTGAAACCTTTGTTTTCTGAAAAACAAAACACTGTAAGTTTTACAATAATGTCAGATGTAATAACAGATAAGTCTAAAACCTCAGGGTTTAAAAGTCATTAGGTTTTAGGCTCATCTGTTATTACATCTCACTTTTTTTCTCCAGAAGTTACAGTCCTTGACTCAAGAACTTGGAAAATGTTTGGTAGAAACCAAAATTTAGGCAGAAGTCTTAACTTTTTTTTGGGTGGGAAACACATTTTTTTGAAAAAAAAAAAAAAAGATTCATTTTTATGCGAATACTCAATTTACTTTTCACTGATTAAGTGACTTTTTCTCTGTTTTCTTTCACGACAATATGTTCTAAAGACAGATTCAAATGGTGGTGAACACTATAACTTAGGACTTTTAAGATCATAAAGCACCTGTTTATGTATAAATCATTTAAGATGTAGAGCTTCATTTTATATTACATATAAATTATCATTGCATTGCAGCTGTAGATGACATTTGGACGCAATAACAACATTTATTTCCTATATTCTAACTATATATTTGGCTTATTAGATGGACTTTTGCTGCTTTAAAACCCCACTCATTTATAGAAATAGGCAACAGATATGTTTTAAATTACTGAGTGGTTAGTAAGGTGTGAAGACAAAATTAAAAAGGAGTGTGTCAAATGTAAGTTATTCCCCACCGGATTCAATAATTATATTGAAATCTGCAGCTTTCCAGAAATTCTGTTATTGCACCTAAAGGAAAAATAATCCATTACTATTTCAATCTAATCAAACGAATGAATATAAACTTTACAAAAGCCGCTTCAACATTTGTGATTTAATTGGTTTTGATGCTTGGTTAAATTCAAATTGGTTTTACTTTCTGTGATTCAAGATTCAAATATTTTGAAATTGTTATTCGTCTTCACAAAGACATAAGACATAATTATAAGTACTAATTTGGATGCATTTAATGTGCTCTAAATACATAGTCAGGGTAGAAAGATATTATTGTGTTCCTGCAGGTTTTTCTTCATTTCAGAGGTAAAGACCAAAGCTTTTAGAAATGTTTCTATTGCTTCATCCTTAATACTAGAAATCACTTTGTTTTTCAAATTCTATAACATTTAGGGTTGTTATCTTTTAGGCGTTTGATCTAGAACACTAGTAACTGAAAGAGTGCATTGCTTTATAGCCCTAAAGGGTTTTCTCCTTTCTTCTCTGCAGGCGTCTCAGTGAGTGTTTCCACCTTCAACCTGGTGGCCATCTCCCTGGAGCGCTACAGTGCCATTTGCAACCCGCTCACATCCAGGGCGTGGCAGACGAAATCCCATGCCATCAAGGTCATCACTGCCACCTGGGTGGTGTCCTTTATCCTGATGTTACCCTACCCCATCTCCAGCACCCTGAAGCCCTTCACCCGCCTCAACAACAGCACCGGACACATGTGCAGACTGGTTTGGCCCAATGAAATCATCCAGCAGTCCTGGTGAGATTAAAAAAATAAAATAATGATGGGGAGCTTTATAGTTAAAATGCTCTGAGACGTGGTGGCAGGAAGCAGCTAGTCTAAGATGGTGTTTTCCATTGATTTTTTTTTTTTCATTCTAGTGAACAAACTGTGAGAAATACACCGGGGAAAATCCAGGAACACAAAAATAACTTTAAATAGAGAGAAAAACACAATCTAAAATACTGCAGATCTGCTTGGTTTATTCGATTAACAACAACACCATAAAAATAAAGACGAGCGGATTTTAATGGAAGCATACAGGCAGTTGCCCAGGGTGGTATTAGAAGGGGGTGCACCAATTCTATCTTTTTTAAACTAAATTATTATTTATCAGCTTTTGCTTGCCTTCAGTCGCACTGAGCTCAAATTAGGAAGTCTGACTAAATGAAGTCTTTCTAAACGGCACTGTAGTGGTGGGTGAGGGCAGCAGAAGGAGAGCCGTACCAAGGGAAACATTCATATTAGATTTAAATACCAAGTAGTGAAGCGTTGGCCTCATTAATTGCAGGTCTTCTTTGCGGTGGTTAATGCTTGTTACATTTGGTGGTTATAGGTATGTATCCCTGCTGCTGATTCTCTTCCTGATTCCCGGTATCGTCATGATGACGGCCTACGGACTGATCTCTTTGGAGCTCTACAGGGGAATCAAGTTCGAGCTCTCCAACAGGAGAGCTAGCCGGGGTATGAAAACTAAACATCACTGCAACAATCATTTAGATACTAGTTGCTTTTATTCAAGAGAAAGACCAATGAAACACAGATACACTGCAGAGATTGCATTATTTTATTTAGCAATATGCTTCTAATGCATCGCAGCATGTTGATTTTCATTAATTATGCTGCAATCAATGTAGATTACTAAATAAATAGTTTTTAAAAAAATCATATATTGGGATGTCTGGATGTATGATACAGATTATGTCGATGTCAGTGGACATGCACGCAAGATGACAATTTAAGACCCCTGCATGATTTCTAAGTGGGAGAACTTGCAAAATAGCAGGGTTCAAATACTTATTTTCCTCATTGTAATGGCAAAAAATAATGATTTGATTATTTAAATTGATAGTATTCTGATTGTCAGTAAATAAACAAAAATAATACTGTATTATCAGGAAGATCTCATGTAAATCTAGATAATTTTATTTATTTATGTATTTATTTTTTAACAGTGTCCTATCTGGGGATGTGGCAATAAGAATAATTGTCTTGATGCCAATAAGAGTCCAACAGATTTTACTTTCACATGTGGAGCAGTACGGCTATCGCCATAGTGTTCTGCTTGAGTTATGCATATAAATATGTTTATTTTAATTCATGCAGGATCTTTACAGATTATATGGACACTGGAATGTAAGTAGAACAAGGAAAGAAAAACAGTAAAAAGGAGAAAAGATGAAAGAAAGAGGAGATAAAAGGGAGAAAATGATAAGAGGTGTAAAAAGAACAGCACAACCAACAGATATAGAATAAGAGATACAATAAAGTAACATATTGATACTATCACTGAAGAATAAGTGGTATTATTTAATCTGACATGTGTTCTGTGTTACCTAAAGTTAAAAAAATAGGCTTTCTGTATGGAAATGTATCTCTAAGTACCTGGAGCCAAGCACCTGTAGTTGTTTGTGAAAGTGCAAAAATGTAAATAATTTTAGAGCGAACAATTGCATAGCTATAGATTAAACCATTGAGACATTACTGTTTTATTTCTTTTTTCGTTTTTGGATGTTTATGAACAAAATCGTCTTCATATTCTCCTCTATACTAGAACGACAATCCAGCACCGGCAGCATCAAACCAGGAGAGAGCGACGGCTGCTACGTACAGCCGTCTAAAAAGAAGAGTTTAACGCCGAATACGGGCAGCTCTGCCGAGGCGAGCGGCAAGCCGGTGGTGGGGCGGGTGTGCGGCAGCAGCAGCTCTACATCCAACCTGATGGCCAAAAAGCGAGTGATCCGCATGCTCCTGGTCATCGTCTTTCTCTTCTTCCTCTGCTGGACTCCCATCTTTGTGGTCAACGCGTGGCAGGCGTTTGACCGGCGCTCGGCCCACCGCCTGACGGGGGCTCCCATCTCGTTTATCCACCTGCTTTCCTACACCTCGGCCTGTGTCAACCCTATCATCTACTGCTTCATGAACAAGCGCTTCCGCCTGAGCATGCTTGCCACCTTCACCTGCTGTCGTTGCCTCAAGAGGAGGATCTTGAGGAGCAGTATGTCCGGACGGTCCGGCGGGAGCAGGGTGTCTAAAGGAGAGATGGGAAGAACCAGAGTAGAGGGAAAACCTAACGGTCATACTCCTCCAAGTGGAGCCAGCACACGTTTTACCTACACGGGGATCCGTCCATCAGCCTGGAGTGAGCTGACATGACCTGGACCGCTTTGTACATAGCTAGAAAAACGACCTTGAGTGTAAAGACATGATGTAAGCGTGCTGTGTGTCGTGCTTTGCAGGACTTTCTTTTATTTTTTCGCTTGGTGTGACATGACATGAGTAGATATGTACATGACTGCTGGAACGCATTGCTCTCACAGCAAATGAACATAGCCAGATGTTTCCCTGAAACCTTTAAAGTCCAGAATAATGATGATGCTCATTCAGCTTCAGGGAACACACATGTGACATGTGCTCTGATGCAGTCCATGTCCTACTTCTACATATAGGTACATCCATATTTTTGTAGGCATCTTATGCAAAGCTGGAGTCATCACCAGGCTGTTTTAAATTTAATGGTCATGAGGGGAGTGGCGGGGAGTGGTTAGGGCATCGAGCTAGGAATCCTGAGTTCAAGCCCCACTCCCACAGATTGCCACTCTGACTCGTTGCTCCTTACTTGTGACAGTGTAATGATGATAAAAAGCTGGGAAAAAAGGGAAAATAAAAATATTCTGTAAAAATCAGTTAGATAACTTTAAAGTTAAGACCAAAAGCAAAAGAAAATATGTTGACGACACTTTCCTTCATTAAAAAAAGACAAATTATATTCAAAACAGATGCTGTTAAAGCATTTTACTTTATATCTGAGTGCTAGAGAATTAAGATTCTTTCTGCATGGAGTTTGCATGTTCTCCCTGAGCATGCGTGGGTTCTCACCGGGTACTCCGGCTTCCTCCCACAGTCCAAAAACATGACTGTGAGGTTAACTGATTTGTCTAAATTGTCCTTAGGTGTGAGTGTGTGTGTGAATGGTTGTTTGTAGTGTTGCGCCAATGCCATTTTTTGGCCCCGATACCGATACCCGATACCTGGCTGTGCAGTATCGGCCGATACCGATACCATAATAATGTCAAGCTGCTGCCTACCTTTGTGAAGCAGGAAAAAATCTAGTACAAAGTGAATCCAGTAGAACTTTTTAATAAAAAGTTCTACTGGATAATAAAAAGAAAAAGTTTTTCTTGCCTACCAGGAGTGGGTGACAATAGTTGAATAAACTTATGGCTCTCAAAATGCCCTATTTGTTGGTACTCGCCGATACCGATACCACCATTTTAGGCCAGTATCAGGGCCCCATCCGATACTGGTATCGGTATCAGTGCAACACTAGTTGTTTGTCCTGTTTGTCTCTGCGATGGACTGGCGACCTGTCCAGGGTGTACCCCGCCTCTCGCCCATTGACTGCTGGAGATAGGCACCAGCACCCCTCGCGACCCCACTTGGGATAAGTGTGTCGGATGGATGGATGGATGATAAAGTTGCCCCTTTTAAACAATGTGTGCATTCCTTTTGTACTCTAAGGCAAGGGTGTAACTTTGTGATGAACGCTCTAAGGGTGGGGGCTGATGGACCTACAACTACTCCACACAAACGCTTTTAATAGGGTCTGTCTTTTCCAAAATTGAGCTCAAACGTAAATTTACTGAATGCTTTCCTATTGTTGAGAACACAAGAGAACCAAAGTACACTGATATGTGGTTAGACATTAATGCCTCTCTAGTATGTAAACAATTTCAGTTTAATTTATCCATCCATCAATCCATCCAGAAAAATGGGAATTGATTGATGGATGTGATTATCTTTCTTTAAAAGCAGCAAAATCTAATTTAGAAATCGTCCCTCATATTGTCGAGAGCCAAAGTCTACACTGCAAAAATGATCTCAAAATGAGTAAAAATGTCTTAAATTAAGGGTATTTACCCTTAATTTGAGCAGGTAAATAAGATGATTTGCCAATGGAATTAGTATTTTTACTTTTAAAATAAGGTTTCTAGATAAAATGCACTTGAAATAAGACGATGCAATTGTTTTTTCTTATTTTAAGTGTAAATTGTCTTGTTCCATTGGCAAAGTGTCTCACTTAAATCCTTAATTCAAGAAAAAATGCGCTTATTTTAAGAAGAAATTACTTATTTAAATTTCATTTTTTCCAGTGTATGTATTGAAATTATTAAAGGAGACATGTCCCCACCATTCCTTCAGAAAGTCACGCCTACGCTCTAAGGTTTGTAGTTGTTTAAAAACAAGACAGAAATATGTTGTTCTTGGCTTGTATTCAGGAAAAATGGCGCCAAAAGTTTTCTAACTCGCCCCTGCGACATGTAGAGGTCACGCACTTTTTCAGCTCTGAGCTTCAACTGTAGAGAGTTGGCTTTTATTTCACTCAATGGCAAATACATTTTTACATTTGTCTCTGCTTTAAAGATGAATGGTTTAAAGGAAATGGTCAGTGGAGTGAGGGAAAATATCCATCAGTTGTTTTTGGCAGAATCTAAAAGTTGTTTTTATTTTTTATGTCAGCATTATTGTCCTATTTAGTACTTTTAAGCTGTTTGACATTCTTTTCTATCTTTCCTTGTATGATTGCGTTTTGAAATGTTGAAATGGATTTTGTTTGATTATGTTTTTGTTATATACTGTATGTGTCGCATCTGATACGTCATTGGATTAAATTTTAACATAAACTTCAAATCAGTGGGGTGAGGTTCACAGTTTTCTGCTGAGTCATGACAGATAATGTTACTTTTTAATAATCTATTTTCTTTAATAAGTTTATTTCTCATTATTTCCCTAATGATTTTTCGATGCTGTATGAATCCCCCTTAATTAGCTAAATAATTATTAGATAAATCAACAAATTAGGGACAACTGAAGTCCAGCATTCAGTTGTTACAGTCTAAGTAAATAAATATGATGATAATAAGAGATCATGTGATGTTTTCACTGGAAGGCTGCTGGAACCTTTAGTGGTTGTGCTGATTTTATCTGTGCAGGTTTACATGGCGTGGGAAAGCTGAGGCACTTTTTGACAAGTCCAAAACAGTTTACGCTGCTTTACGCTTTGATCAAATTAAACAAAAGTAAATCTGTAGGAAGGGAATGTTGGAGAAGTTTATTTTCTTTTAATAGAATTAAATAAAATGTTCAACCATATACCCCCAAAAAATGTAAAAAGAGTTGCAAGAATTAAGATTTTCAGGCTCCAATGTTTAATTTTCAGCGACATTTAATCAAGTTAGACATGTTGGCTTAGATAACCCATTTCAGTGCCTCTAAAATTAATTATGTATTGTTTTTTTTCTTCTACCCCAATTGACATAGCCACAAAACTAATCTGGCTAAATGTTCCATCAAATGTGTTTTTCTTTTCAAAATAAAGGTTAATTTAAAATCAGCAAATAAATTGATCGTATTTGATGTCGTGCTAATTAGGTGATGTTTTTTAGATTCTACCTGTTCCAACTGCCTTTGCATTTCTCAGCTTCTACATAAAGCATCCGTCTCACTATAATACATAATCACAAGCAGTGGCTTCAAACTGAAATAACCTGCTGTGCAAATAACAGATATCCTTGAAACACTTTATGCATGTTTACCAAAGGGACTGGGGAACTGGAGAGGCCTTATCAACATGTGGGATTTGGAACACCTGCAGCCCGTCTCCCCCTTTCCCCCTTATATTTCCACACATTTTTACTGTTAAATATAGCAGCATCGATGTAGCAACATGTTTACCTTTTTCATGCAAGTTTGTGAAAAAAAAATCTGATGTTTCTTTGTGAACTCTGCCAGTTATGGTGTAAACCTTTGGCTGTTAGAAGGATTTTCTTTTGTGTTCAGGCATTCAGATAAACGACTGTAAAAACAAGATTATGGCTTTTTAACAGATTTGTAAAAAAGCATTTAATTACGCCTGCTTGGAAAGTATGAAACCGTACAGTGAGGATTATTTTTCATTGACGCAGCCAACTTTTATGTACCTTACATGACTTTTATGTAACATATTAAAAATGTGCATATCTTTAAAGTGGAAGGAAAACAAACACGTTTGATCAAAACGTCCAATAAAAATCTAAAAAATGTGGCGTCTACTTGGATTCAGTTTCTTTGAGCAAACACTTAGAATCGCCTTTTGCTCTTTAAGGTTGTTTCTCTAGCAGGATTGCAGAACTCTGAGATTCTTACTTTGATTTATTGCTGCACTTTGGGCTGTTCTAACACTTCAATATACTTTGTTGTATTTCAGCCTGCAGCTTTAAGAGTTGTTCCGTTGGATAAGAATTTTGGCTCTTTTGGCATTTGTATTACTGGAGAAATAAAAATAGCAATAAAAGTTGAGTTTATCTCAGGATGATAAAGTAATTCATGATGCTGCTGAAGCTAAAAACAGATGATTGTGGGGAAATTACTACTTTATCTTTATAATAAACATTGTCTATGCCCATCAAAGTTGTTATATTAGTAAAACGATCCAGTTTAGTTGTACAGTTGTTGAACTGAATGTGTGTTGTGTGTCCAAATAGCCTATTTAAATAGGCTTGATTTTTATAAATAAATATTTGGTGGTAAGCATTCCCCCAAACCTTGTAATAATTATTAATGCAGAATTTTCCACTAGTCTCTACTGCCAGGAAGTCCTTAACATCCTTTTAATAAATTTTGTCCTGCAGTGACTTTAGCTCTGGTGAGGTAAAAGCAATCACACATCATGATACTCCCACTACCATGCATTAGAATTTTGGAATCTCACAGTGAAGGCAATTTACTTGTTACATCGACTCAATAGTCAAAGAATGAGCCAAAGACATAAGTGCGTCCACTTATGTTATTTATGTTTATATATATATATAT
>JAGKQL010003588.1:6621-20562 GCA_018398635.1 Cyprinodon brontotheroides | reverse complement strand
TACTTTCAACGTTTTCTATAACCCCCTGATTGATATGCCCTCCTTGCAGCTGAAACTGACCCTCTGTAGGATTAGGCGGGGTTAAGGACTCATTTTCTTGCAACACCGGATGAGGGACAGAAATGTTTAATTCTTGGATCGCTTGTTCTCATGAGAGTAAATGCTCCAGATTCCTATCTGCGTTTATTTGTTCTTCTCTTATAGGGGATGGTTGATATATATTGACAAATTCGGATTCATGCTGAACAGGTATATTCTTAAGGTCATTAACAGCCTGTACTATTACATTCAAAGCAACTCTCATTTGCTTTTTATCCATATTTTACAAAAGTCACAAATTACTTAGTTGTTGAACAGTTCATCCATCAGGATGTGGCAGGTTCTCAGAAGCACCCTGGATTTTGATCTGTAGCCTTCGGATCGACGTGACCCACAGG
Organism: Cyprinodon brontotheroides; assembly: GCA_018398635.1. NCBI lineage: Eukaryota > Metazoa > Chordata > Actinopteri > Cyprinodontiformes > Cyprinodontidae > Cyprinodon > Cyprinodon brontotheroides. The sequence goes on along the minus strand of JAGKQL010003588.1, from coordinate 20,125 downwards.
TCGGTATCCGTTCTACCATTGATGAAGTTTCAGTAATACGGAAGAAAAATCACAATTAGGTTTTTGTCATTTATAATTAGTAAAAAAAAAAAAATCACATTCATTTATTATATCACAAACTAATTGTAAAAAAGAAAAAAATAAATAAAATAAAATAAATAAATAAAAATAAAAGAATGAAATTTGAAAATCTACCTGTTATCATGCGTCGAGCGGTCTCCACCTTAGAAGCAATCCTGGTAATGCTTTGCTGGAGGGCTCGTACCATTGATCGTAGTTTATTAAAGGTCGGTCTCTTCTTCTTCTTAATGGGGAGTCTTGCACGCCTTGGGGCCGAGGGTACTGTAAATGAACAGATAGAAAGAAAAAAACAGAGAGAGAGAGAGAAGTTAAACCTTTAAATCATGAAATACAATCGGTATTAATTTAAGAATATTAGGGTTAAAAGGCACACTTATGATTAACTTACCGGGTAGTGGGTTTTCCCTCTCTGATGTGCTGATTCCAGCTTCAGTGATAGGAAGTGGGTGGTCTGGTGGGCCAGCTTCAGCGTGTGCTACCGCTGTTGTTTCAGAGCGGGAGACGGTCAGCGCTCGTGGGGGAGTATCGGATGAAATTATTATTACAGATGCATCATGATGGTTGATGCCCCGTCGCTTTTTCTTTGGGTAGATGTTTTTTCAACGGATAGTTGAAATTCAGGAAATAAACTCTTTTTGACTTTGGAAAAGAGTCAGCCTGTTTTGTTGGAGGCGTTTCACGACCAGGTTTGAAGCGAGGGCTTCAGGGTTCTTCTGGTCCCCTTTAGGTCCTGCTTCTGAGACCCTGCTCCTGGTCCCCCTTCAGGTCAGGGTTCACCCAAGGCAGGAATACCAGAGGGGGAGAAGGCAGGGTAAGGTGCCAGGTTATAATGAGGCCCGGGCTGTCCATGTGAGAATCTATTAAACCTACAAGATTTAATAAGGATTTAGAATAAAAAAATAAAAAAAAGTAGAAAAAAATGGTTAAAAACAATTTAATAGTATTTTACAATATATTGAAATAAATAGAATAAGAGCTTTAAATATATCCCAAATTTACAATCCGTTATGAAGTCATCCAGATTGATTTCCAGAGGGTTCAGGAAATAAAATAAAATATATATTGAGTCACATCCTGAGACAGATCATATAAATTCACCTCAATAGGGTTTATTACAGTGAGAACAAGTTCTTATTTCTGGACAAAAATAAAACAAAACTTACACTACAAATTAAAAAATGCAAACCCTTGCTCAATGGACCTTACTCAATGAAAGCCTTATGGTAAGTAAAACAGAGACAATCCAATACGCTTTGCATTTATCATTAGGGTTACAAGTCATCTTAAATCCACGCTATGACTGTAAGCGATCTTAAGAACTTCAACTCAGTATCTCGTTGTGCATATGTACGATTGCTAAAAATGTTAAGCTTATAAATACAGTTAGCTAGTACTTAACTTACTCTGGGAGCATGCCTACGCCCTGATACCCAGACCCAGGGTTATGCATTTCCAGCTGATACAACAGGCGTAGAAGGATGTGAAGACATGATCAGGCTTACCTAAGCGTCCTGGATGCAGATGAGTCAAGGGGTGGAGAAGTCCTTTAATGCACTTTCTGCAGCTCCATCTAATGCCTTTAGCTGTGGGCTCCACCTTATCAGCTGATCGAATCAGAGTTACCAAAGACAGATACCGCGACTTTTGAAATTTATATAGGGGTTGGGGGATGGCTGCTGTGTGAGTGTATTTTCACCCCTCCCAAGGTCCAAAACACCTGATGGATTAATTAACCGCTCACATCAGGTGACCCTTAAACCGTCAGGTGGCACCTTAATCATGTGACCCTGGGAAGTGGCGTGGCCTGTGTATAGAGTGCTCCGGTCATAGTGTGACTGGATTACCTCAGTAAGTGACCCCTTAAGTAGGAAAGTGTTTTATTTATTTATTTTTTTTTCTTTGTATAGACCGGTACATAAGTGTACATCATTATTTATTGTGTCAAAGATAAGGTCCAGGATATATCTATATACCTTGCAGAATCCTTGCTGGAGAATAGGACAGCAGCCTAAAAGCGAGGGGTTAGATGGCTGCTGTGTGAGTCAAGGACCTCCACACCACACAGTTGCCTCAACCTGCGTCTGGCGGAGCAACAGTGATTATATAAGAAATCAATACAAAGGTTATATTGTATTATTTCACATCTATGTTTATATTGAAAATATCTTTGATATTTTTAGATGCAGCCAATAAATAATGTAAACATATATTATAACCTGAAAATTTAGGGGAAAATGTGAATGAGGATGCTTGTGGACTAGGATTTTAAATCATAATTTTAAAACAATAAGTACAGTAAAAACAGTGAATAAACTAAGAGTCAATTTGAAATGAACTTTATTTCAGATAAGTTGAGTGATAACTGAGAGGAAAAGTTTGACACAACGAGAAAATTAAAATAAAAACTCAACTTGGCTGAAACGTTCCTATTCCTTTTAGGCTCCAAAATTCTTGATCATTTTAATGATAAACTGCAAAATATGAGACATTTTTTAGCAGATGCATCATGTTGACAGATCCGTTTTTAAACCCAGTTTAGTGAGTCAGTCAGTTAGAAACAACTCCTGTATCGGTCACATGACTTTCTGGAAACGACACGCGCACCGATACAGTGTTTAGCTCTATGGGCTCCACGCATGCACCGACGCATCGCTGTTGCTGGACCCATCACTAATGTGGAGAGCAGATGTTCATCAGATGATGACATCACTGTTTGCTCATCATGTTTTAGTCTGTGTTTATCATCCAGATTGTCTGATTTCATTAGAACTGACTTTATTTCTCCTCTAATCACAGACTTGGTGGCTGTTCTCTCTCTGAGGCTGAATGTGAAGTTGTGGCCTCAGCTCTGAAGTCCAACCTTCATCTGACTGAAGTGGAAATAGAGAAGATCTATGGAGGTGAATCCTTTGGAGACTCTGGAATGAAGCATCTGTGTGAGATACTGGAGAGTTCAATCTGCAAAGTGAAGAAACTGCTGTGAGTTTTCTCTGTTTATTCAAACCAAATCATTCACTGATACTTTAATGCTGATTTTAATTCATCATTTTATTCTAATATATTTTCTTTAAAAACAGCTGCTGTCCAAATGTCAGAATAACATTTCTCAGACTTTTTACCTGTAAATGAATTATTTTCCTGTTCCAGATGTTCTAAATATTGAACTTTATTTTCCAGATGTTCAAACTTTCAAATGTTTTGGACTGATGGACAAAAATGAGGAAAATGAGTCAAATGATGTTAAGTAATGATGGAGATGTTTCAGTTTGATTTGGGAAAGATTCAGATGATGAGACAAGATAAGATGGCTTTATTTCTCATTTCTGATTCACATCTTTCCATCCAGAATGACATTTGGTTCCTCTAGAGTAGAACCAGAACCACAAACATGTTAGAATAACTAGAATAAAATAAGATGATCTAAAAACTAATGTTTAGGAAGAAAAGACAAAGACATGAAATCTTTGTCCTGAAGCTGCTGTTCTGTTGGACCGGGTCAGAGAGAACCCGTCCTCTTCAATCTGTCAGCTGTCAGAGTCGCTTGGAGACACAAATACTTAGTTACTGAACTTAAGCAGCTTTTTATTTCTGACTTATTTACTTCTTATTTACTTCAGTATTTATTTTTCAGAATCCTTTTTCCTTTTCCTTCCTACATTTGAAGCCAAATATCTGGACTTTCTACTCCTTCCTTTCTCCAAACTGGCTCATTTCTTCTCTCCATATTGATAACGACATGACGTAAGAGCTGCAACAAAACAGGGAAAATCAGGAAGAGAATCTGTCCAGTTGGAGCCCAGTTAGTTTGTAGAAAAACACTGATAGAGACATGGATGAAGACAGGAGGCTGGAGACATTGATGGATCAGATTGTGAGACGCAGACATTCCCCGTCCATTCCCCCTTTATTAGGGAGGAAATGTCCATGTTGATTCTGTTTGCAGCTTTAATGCTGTGAATAGCAGAGCTCTAAAAGGATTCAGCTGCTGACTGAATCTATAGACTTCTGTTCAGAACTTCAATCTATACGATGTTCCTGTTGTGAAAAAAATCAAACCGTGCAGTTTCATCTAGAATATGAAATGAGACTTGATCGCGTTTCAGTTCAGGATTTTTTATGTTCTCTTCTAGAACAGACCCACAGCAGAATCTACTCACCCAAACTCTCGGGCGCAAATTATTGTTGTCACCCAAGCCTGCTTTTCTCAGCAGGTTGAAATTATCTTGATCATCTGTCCATCATCATATAAAGCCCGCCCTGACAATTTGATTGGATCGCCTGACAGTGGGCAATAATACTTCATTTTACTATTGAGCAGAGCCAGACCGAAATGGATCAGATTGTGAGACGCAACATTCCCCGTCCATTCCCCCTTTATTAGGGAGGAAATGTCCATGTTGATTCTGTTTGCACCTTTAATGCTTGAATAGCAGAGCTCTAAAAGGATTCAGCTGCTGATGAAGGACTTCTGTTCACTTCAATCTATATCATCCTTCTGAAATTACAATCTAGAACCAAACTAGACCCAGTCAGGATTTTTATGTTCTCTCTACCAACACAGAGAGAAAAGGAGCAAAATTAACCTGTTTTCTCAGCAGAGAAATTATTTAGAAGAATCAAGTTTTAGAACACTCATTTCAGGCAAAAACTTCAGGCTTAATGAAGTTTTATCTAATCCTTTTCAGTAAATGAGTTCACTGTCATTTTCTTACCTTTGGAGCCGTTTGACTTCTGAGAGTTTTGTTCCCGTAGTTTCTAGCGACTCCTCTGGGCTTTATCTCCATCTCAGTATGGTAGCAGCTGCGTACCGGTGTTATACTATATTCAGTGACCCTGGCCAAAGAGAGAATGTGTTCAGTGATGCTGTATGATTGGGCCAGCACAGTGTCAGTGAGGAAAATAACCAATGGTCCTTGGACTAGTGTTTATCACGTGCCGGGGTCACATATTCTGCTGGAATGTTTTAATGGAAAGTTTTAATCTGCATCCTGTTGAATTCAGCTAAAATCTTTGATTCTTTATTCAGATTGATTCAGCTGCAGTTTCTCAGAGATCAGCTTGGCTTCTCTGGTCTCAGCTCTGAAGTCTAATCCATCCCATCTGACAGAACTGGACCTGAGTGGAACCAACCTGGACCCTGGAATGAAGGAGCTCAGTGGGTTTCTCCAGTCTCCCCTCTGCAAACTACAGACATTGAGGTCAGATGTAGTATATTTGTTTATTCTAATAACATTACAGTGCAAATCTCAGTGTGAAGGTCAATCAGTGAGCTAGTAAAGGATCAATAGGCTGATGATTAGAAGAGCAGGTTACGACTCTCAGAAGGAGGACAGACATGTTTAGAAAATAAAGGCCTCAGTTTGTCTGAAACTCCCCAACATACGGAGTGACTACTGGTCTGGGTCTGGGTTTGGGTTCTGCTGGAGTCCTGTTTGGGTTTCTGTCTGCTTTGAGGAAAGCCCAGTTAGGAGAACCACATTGCTCTAGGGCCCGTCTGGTGTGTGATTTCTCCTTCTCTCTGCTGAAGTCAGCAGGTCTTTATTGGAGCAGCAGCATGTTGGCATTAATATCAATGAGAGCTCTTTAACTGGTTCTGTTGGACTGTTCTAACCTGCATCCTGTTGGATCAGCTCACATCTTTCTATTCTTTATCCAGATTGTGGAGGTGTGGTTTGACAAAGATCAGCTGTTCTGCTCTGGTCTCAGCTCTGAAGTCAAACCCCTCACATCTGGAACACCTGGACCTGAGGGGTGCAACAACCTGAAGGAGTCAGATGTTCAGCAGCTGCAGGATCTTGTAGAGAGTCCAGACTACAAACTGAAGACTCTGTAAGTAGATGGTTGGAGTGAGTCCAGCTGCTCCACAGCTGCTCTGAACAGGACTGAAGTCCCTGCTGCTCTTTATCCTGGATGTGCTGCATCACTGACTGACAGCTGATGGAGAGAGAGAGGCTGGAAACACTCATTGATCTCCTCTGTTCATCCTTCTTCTCTCTGCAGGGAGTGGAGGTGATGATCTTAGTAGAGGAGAGAAGCTGATCTGTGTCCTGATGATCCACAGAGGTTGAAGCTGCAGCAGTTTGAGTTTAAAGAGACTCTGACTGGATCCTGATGATGAACTCTGAGTTTAGAGATTTTTCTCCTCTTTCTTTGATCCTGTCTGTCATTTAGTGTCTGATATTGTTTTTCTCTTTGGAACAATGGAGATGAAATTCAAACTAAGCTCCATTTAGTGGCTCCATGGAGGTTTGATCTGAATCTGATCAAACTGTAAAGTTGATCTTTTTTCTCTCTGATTCATTTTCAGCCTGTAACCCAGAAATCTGAAATAAAGCTCAATTCTAAAGTTTTCAGGCTGCATGTTTGCTTCATTGTGATGCAGTTTTTGGATGTTTTTGATTCTATTCCAGATGTTTTCTGCAGATGTTTGGGCAGCTCTGCTCATCTGATCTGTTGCTGCAAACAGCTCAGTGAGGAAATGATGGTTTCTTCAATCAGAGGGTGATTTTTTTACTTGTGGTCACCACCACACCTCATTGCCCTGCAGGTTTCCTTGCTGTGCTGTAGTCGTAGCGCCCCGGTCAGATAGTTCTTTCTGTTCCCATTAAAAGCCACAGTGAACCTTATTTCTGCTGGAACTGAAGCCGCTCCTCCATAGACGGCTCCTGGGGGCCGATACCTCACATTACAGCTTTGAAATATTGATCAGAGCCTCAGGTTGCATCCTCAGCTGGTTGCTGTGGAGAAAATTAGTGCAAAACTTTCTTGTTTATATGAATCTAAGTTGCTGGAATAAAGTATTTATAAAAAAGATATATTGGCACTTTTCCTGGTTGCTTGGCTGCTTGTTTGTTTCTTCATGCGTGGAGAAATGCCCGTTTAGATTAACTACCTCTGAGTATGGGCGGTTCTAGACGGGGCCCAACAGGGGCCAGTGCCCTTGCAGATCAGGTCCTGGCCCCTGTTATGGCCCCTGTACTGAAGACATAATACTCAAAGAAATTCTAATGATGATCTGCGCTGGAACAGACATGATTACTGATAGGTCCTTTGGATCTTTTTCATTTTTTTTCCCTCTACAAATTCTGTTTTACTAATTATTTAAAACAATAAGGTGATAGCTTCAGTGGTGTTGAGATCGGATCCCATTTTTCATCTGCTAAATGTTTTTTTCAAAACAAATTGCTCTAATTCTTACAGCTGAATTTATCCGCTTTTCTTGAGTTCTAATTCATTAACTTAAATTGAGTCAAAAAGATGTAAAATTCCTAAATTCTAAATGTATATTGAGCTAATAAGAAATAGAATTTTAGTTAAACCGAATTGAATAGAAATTTCACTTTATGCAGCTATATTAATATATTTGAATCCCTAACCCTTTTTTTATTTCATGCTTTTCTGGGCCCCCATGAAAACAACGCTGGCCCCCTCCTGGCCCCCTGGTACATTTGGTGTAGAACCGCCACTGCCTCTGAGTCATCAGAAGGTCAGAGGTCAGAGACTGAGTCCTCTGGTCCAGTTTGATCATCCATCAATGGTTTCTGCTCCGAATGAGAGGAGGTCAGATCCAGTCGGAGTGAAAAAACAGGCAAAGTTTCTACATTTTTCTGACACATTTTCAGGCTCAGAATAGCTTTTGATCTGCAGAGCTGCAGGTTAACCCCTTGAAGTCTGGAATGATGTACATGTACAGATAAAAAGACATTTTGTGCGTGAAGACATGATCTGCTTATCTGTTCTCCATTTTTCATTTGGATGAAATAATAGCTGCATGAATCATGACAGCTATTATTTCATCCAAATGAAAAATGGAGAACAGATAAGCAGATCATGGCTTGTCTACAGTGAAAAGAAGGACTGGGTTATTTACTTTGGCCTTTTTTGGAAACACAGGAAGGAGCAATCAGCTAAAGTGAGCTTAGTGCTTGGAAAAAATCTTTCATTCCTTTAGAGACAGCATGAAAAGTCAGCTGAGTACAAAACATAGAGAGGAAAACAAGAAAAGGGACAAGAAGAAAGAAACCAAACCCGAGAACAAATAATGTTTGTCTATTCTATTAAAAATTCTGTCTCTGTATAATGGGTCTGTTTTATATTCTGTGGTCTTAAGAGGGACACTATATGTCTTGCCCAGGGCTAGGCCTATCTGCGTCAACTCTCACATAAGCGTCCACCTAACTGGACAGCAGGTGTCGAGAGAGAAGGCTGACTCGCTATGGAGGAGCTACTGAAATCCACGTCTCCAGGTGGGTGCGTCCTTCTTAAAAAAAGTTAAGACATATGGAAGCAGAAGCTAGTTTCTGGAGCTGTTGGACTTTTCTCTGTTTAGCAAAAGCTTTAAATCTGCAGAATCTCTTTAAGGAGGGTCAGAGCTGTGATGGGGCTTTCATGTGAAGATGAGTGGAGCTAAAATCAGGAACAACCAGGAGGAAGGCTTATGGGGACCGCAATTGGAGGTTACTTTATTTCAGCAAGACAACCTCACTGAACCTCTAAACTGGAATGGGTGAAGAGTTTGGTCAAAGCAGATTTGATTCTTAGAAGGTGACTCTGCCTGAGAATGGCTACATTTCCCAAATACGGATTTCTCAGCAGCAATTATTTCCATGAAAGGAAAAGTACGGTCAAATTCAAACTTCTGAAGTTACTGGCAATATGAAGTTATTCACTTTTGTTTTCAATATATATGTGTTTGAAATTAAGAGTAACTTTCCGTGCCTGCACTGCAGCTCTTACTGCTGGCCTTAATGGTTTCGCTATCATTTCACCTGGCACATTCTTCACTAACTCCTGGTTATCAATGATGTCATCCACCTGCTGGTTCTGCTTTATATTCGGCTCAGCCCAGTAATCAGAGGCAGATCATTTGTTAGATCTCATGACTAACTGCGTTTAGTTAGCTTTAGTTGGTTTCCAGGTTTCATGTCACTGGATTAAAGCGGCCGGGGGATTGAGAAGGTCTGAGGGTTTGTCATCTGATCACTAGGTCGCATCTGAAGAGAAAAACTTCACTGGTAGAGGACTTTATACAAGCTGCTCTAAATTAAAAACTAGCTTTGGTACACTTCTCAGTACCGGGATTTTTATAACCTTAGCTCACTACACAAACTTTAGTTTTAACCCAAATTTAATCAAATTGTTTCTTGGCTTTAACGTCCTTTCTGCGGTCTGTCTGAATATGTGTTCCACGTTTTTTATGGAAACTTTCAGACTAAAGACAATCTTTAGCCTTTTTAATTTTGTGTTTTGATGCTTTTTGGGACGGTTCTCACTAACAATCTTTTTATAGAAGGAGTTTCCCAGAATAGGAAAAAATAAACCGCTAGGCCCGACTTTTACATTCTTATTCAATTATTGAAACAAAGATGGCTGTTTACCTGTCCCCAAGTGACAGGCTGCACGGAACAACATCTAGATGCCAGTAACTGCAACAGAGCAACTTACGGCTGATTTGGAACAAGCTTTCTCATTTAATGATGATTTTTAACTGACACTTTTACAAAAACACATTATTGTTTATGTTTTGAGCTTGTCTAAATAAACAACAGTTAAAAATTTAAAAGATAATACCCATTCAATTTAGGTAGGGTCCTTTTGAATCTACAGATTACCTGGCTCATCTAATGCAAAAAAGTGATTCCATTAAAGTTTTACAAAATATTAGAACTTTGATGGGACTGAAAACCACCTAATTAAAGCATAAAGAAACTTTTACTTTTATTAAGTAATGTGGTACATTCAACAAACTTGTCCTTGTAATTAGAATATGTCTAATGTTTGATGGTTAATGGTGATGCGGCTCGTGTGTGGAAAGACTTTGCAGAAACAAACTTCTGGAGGCTCCAAAGGTTTGGATGGAGAACTGTCATTGGTTTCTGTAAACCTCTTGATTAAAATAACTGGGGTATTTACATGCCGAGCTACTACTGCAGACCTACATCTTTCTGTTTCTGTTTCCTTCCTACTCTGACTTATTGATTTCTAATGTTTCTCTGTTTCTTCGGCCCATTTCTTCCAGTCCACGCTATTAAACTCGTTCAGGTGAAATCTTTAGCTGCTACTGTGACTTTGGTTAAAGTCTCCATCAACCCACTGGCCCTTTCGATAAGAATAACCTCTGTAAATGCTTCCTAAAACCTTTTTCACGACATGTGCCTCTGCTGTCCAGGCAGAGCTGGACACACTGGGAGGGTTAGAGAGCAAACAGTGGATCAGAGACCACAGCAGTCTGGATGGGTAGTTGGGTTTCTGTCAGATCTCCCTCTGCACTGGAGTCCCCCCCTCTGTTCCAGCAGGAGTGGTACGGTCCATGTTGCCTAGGTGAGTTAACACAGGCCCTGTCAGCACAGAGAGCTTTGTTTTCTGGAGCTCCTGTGTCTCTCTGGACGTGTTTGCTTACAGAAGATTAGGAGACGCATCTGGCTCTCAGGTACTTCCTCTGTTTGGGTCGTCTCTCTAATGAAACCAGCTGGTTTCCTTAGAAGTTAAATTAACTGCAAGTTTTCTTCATGGAAGTGAATCCAGATCAAACTGTTCTGAACTTGTGTTGATTTATGGAGTGAATTATTGCTTCAACCTGTTGCTCAGTTACTAACTAATCTTCATTAGATGCAGATTAAAGGACCTGTTTCTGCTTTCTAAGAAAAGAAAGAAATCACAGATTATTTCCCCAACCAGATCAAGTCATTCAGAAGACAAAACTCTTTATTTTCAATTTTTTTATTACATTTCAACATCTGCTTCAAGTTTTTTTTTTTATCTCTTTATTGAAATATCACATCATAACAAAGATGGTTACAATATTACAACAAAAAAAAATTATTATTTTTTTTTTCCTTTTGTACAATCTGTTTTTCTATTCAGTACAGTAGTTGGGTTTCTGTCAGCTCTCCCTCTGCACTGGAGTCTCCCCCTCTGTTCCAGCAGAAGTGGTACAGTCCATGTTGCCTAGGTGAGTTAACACAGGCCCTGTCAGCACAGAGAGCTTTGTTTTCTGGGGCTCCTGTGTCTCTCTGGACGTGTTTGCTTACAGAAGATTAGGAGACGCATCTGGCTCTCAGGTACTTCCTCTGTTTGGGTCGTCTCTCTAATGAAACCAGCTGGTTTCCTTAGAAGTTAAATTAGTACAATCTGTTTTTCTATTCAGTACAGCTCGCCCATCGAACACAGGAACAAACATAGAACCTGAGGTGTTTTTTCATTTTTGTCAAGAGTAAAGGGGGTTGTTTGAAATTAAATAGACAAAGTTTCAAAAATAATTGAAAATTGATTCAATTAGATAAAGGAAGGGCACCTTGAAGAAATGTACGTTTTCCATAAATTCCAATTGTCTTTAAATTTTGATTTCTGTAACCTGATGGAAAAAGTAATTCTTTCCATTATGAATATTTTGTAGATGATACCATACCAGTCCTCGATGGATGGGCTGCCTGGTTTTAGCCATTTCTTGGTGATTGCTTTCCTGGCTGCTACACTCAATATTCCAAATAAATATTTAGTCTTTGTGTTTGTCGATATTGAGTGTGATATTCCGAAAAAAAAGTTCCTCCCAGTTAAAATCAGTTTTTGATCCAAATATAACTCTTAGTTCTGTGCAAATTTTTGCCAGAATATAGTTACAACTGGGCAACCCCAAAAAATGTGAAAATGATTGGCTTCCTCTGAGCCACATTTCCTCCAGCAGCTGGATGAGCCTGACTGATGGGAACTCTGGGCTGGTGTAATAAAAGTACCTACAGAGATTTTTCCAGGCAAAGGTTCTCCATGAGGTTGAGTTTGATATATTCCACTGAAATTCACAATATTTAAGCCATGTTTGTTCAGGAATAGTCTTGTTTGTCTCTTTGTCCCACCTTTGTTTGATATACATTGTGTTTGTCAATTTTGTTTCCTGTAATCCATTATACAGCCTTGAAATGGTTTTGAGTCCAGAATTTTTTGCATACGCACAAACAAACACTTTCAATAATTCATTATCAAACACTTGCTGGACATTTGGGATTAAGTTATTTATATGGTGTCTTACTTGAAGGAATCTATAAAAATCCCTGTCCTTTAATCCAAACTGTCCTTTTAGAGATTGAAAGTCACTCAAAATGCCCTGTGTGAAAAAAGTACAGTATGATGTAAGACCTTGTTCAGCCCATTTCTTAAAAGTCACATCTTGCTTATTTGGGGTAAAGTCTGGATCATATGGGCACCACCTTAGGATCTTAATGTCCTCAAGCCAGCCTCTTTTAGAAACTACATTTAACCATATTTTTAGAGATAAAGTGACCCATCTGTTACCCACCTCAATAACATTTTTAATTAGATTTTTATCCCCCAGACAAGTTTGGATTGGAGTCGTGCCAAATAAATTCTGTTCTATTTCTTTCCACCTGGCATGGAAATCAGGACTGCATCAGCAAATCAAGAATCTCAGTTGGGCGGCAATATAATAATCTTTCAAACAAGGCAATGCGAGCCCCCCCTTACTTTTCTTTAGCTGAAGCATTTGATATTTGATTCTTGGCTTTTTTCCTTGCCATACATATCTTGAAATTAATCTGTCCCAGTCACTAAATTGCGTGTCAGGTATTTCAGTCGGAATTGTCTGGAACAGGTATAACAACCTTGGCAGGACATTCATTTTCACTGATTCAACCTGGGATTCAAGAGTCAAGAATGGAATTAGATCCCACCTCTTAATATCTCCCTTTATCTTTTTATTCAGTAAATTGAAATTTAAAAGCATATAAATTTGTTAGATCTTTTGGAATTATTACTCCAAGATATTTAATTTGGTCTAGGTTCCAGTTCAGTTGAAAGTTTGATCTTATCATTTGGCTTGGCTGATAATTAAAACTCAAAATTTGAGTTTTTGTAATATTCACTTTATAGCCTGAGACAGCACTAAATGAATCCAGTACTGACCTCAGTTTTGGAATTGAACTTTCTGGGTTTGACATATAAATTAGAACGTCATCTGCAAATAAGGAAATTTTGGGTTCATGAACAAATAATTTAATACCAGTTATATCCGTATTCTGGATAATCCCCTGGCTAATAATCACCAAACTTAATTCTGCTGGGTGATTTCAATATCCACATGGACAACACCAATTCGCCTCTCACCAAAGACTTTACTTCCTGCCTAGAGAGTTTTGGATGTCAGCAATACACCACTACCCCACACACACCAAAGGACATATTCTGGATTTAATCTGTTGCTCTGGTGTCATCCCCCACAACATAACATCTGATGAACTCCCCATAAGTGACCATTTTCTCCTCTCATTTGCAGTTAATCTTACTCTCTCAGTCTCTAAAACATCCCTCCTCATATCCTTCCGGAACATAAAGAAAATTGATCCCTCCACCCTTATTTCAAGTATCCACTCATCCTGCCTCCTTGACTTCAATAATCTACTAACCCCTGATG
>JAGKQL010003587.1:0-11459 GCA_018398635.1 Cyprinodon brontotheroides | reverse complement strand
CATGTGAAGCCACTTTTATACCAAACTGCTGCCAATATGCCATTATACTGTAGCTGTAAGTTAGAAGCACGTTCTGTGGACGTCTGGAACATGTCAGATACGTTGATAAGCGTTGAAGATAAGATCTTGCTAACAGTGTTGGGAAAGTTCTCTTTCTACGTGAACTTAGTTCAAAGTTCAGTTCACACATTTTAAAAATGAACTAGTTCAGTTCATAGTTCACAATTCCAAAAAACTAACTAGTTCATAGTTCTTTTTTTCATATATTGCTCAATTACACCATAGCCTACTGTAGAACCACAGACAGCAATTATTTTATCAGTTGTAACACTGAAACTGTGCGTCAGGATTTCATCTTCATATCCAGTTTTGAATCCTTATCCAACCAGGGTTTACATTAGCATTGAGGGGAAACAGTTCCTCATTGTTGCTTTAACGCTTTTGTTGCTGTCCATTCACTTCACACTAGTAGCAGCTGCAGCTTTCACCCCTACAGTATATTCTCAAAACATCAGGAAAAATGTGCTGCTTGAATGGTCTTTTTATGAGGAATTATTAAAAGAAAACAGGAAAGTAGTCTTTAAGGTGCAAATGTTTTTTGTTTTTTTCTTTTAATAATTTTTCCATTTGAAATTCCATTTCAGTACATACTAAAAAGAATCCTGAAAATTATACCAGGCAGGTTTAACAAACAAGTTACATGGATAAGTAAAACCTTCAAGAACAAGGGTCTTCTATGTTTTCCAGACCAAGGACCCCCAAACTGATGGCGAGATGGAGCAGGGACCCCTAACTAATATATAGCATATTGTATGAAATTGTGTCCTATAGTCACTCTATTACAGATGGGTAATGTAAAAGAAATTAATTTCTCCCTGGGATTATTAAAGTTTTTCTGATTCTGATTCTGGTTGTTGTGAAGGAAACAGTGCCCAGCTTGAAAGAGCTCCTGTGTGTCGCTGAATGTGAGCATTGATGACTGAAAGACATCTTTTGTCTCCATTTATGTGTTTTACTACAGTGTGTTGATTTCATGTTAATGAGTATTTAAAGACATTTCAATTAGTGGGGGATAGGGCTGCAAACAACGAATCGATAAAATCGATAAAAATCGACTTTTAAAAGCGCTGGCAAATCTAATTTAATCATCGATTAGTTGTGTCGCTACGATTAAAATGCGCCATCCGTCCGGCCGTCATCCCGGGGAAGAAAAAAATATGGCGGAGCGAAGTCAGCCGCCCGCAGTTGCAGTGTTGCCAACTCAGCGCACTTTTCAGACCCTCCAGCTTACTATTTTTTAAAAAGCTTACTTAGCGACAAATCTGGCGACTTTTACGATGTCACTGGCGCTTTTGGAGACTCTTACGTGCGGAAAGCATGTATCGCTTCCTACTCTTGTCCTCCAGCTGCAGCTGCTGCCGCGGGGCGCCCATCCCAACGCCTTTCTCCCTCTCCCACAAGAATCTCAGCGCTGCAGTCCGGAAAGCCAGAGATTTTAGGTGAGGAGTTTACCCTCAGCGCCCAGACTGCAAATGAAGCTGCGATGCGCCGGATTGACGGGCGCAAATTGATCACAATACCAATTAAAATAGCCTGCGCTTTGTAAAGTGAAAAAAGTCGTGAATATGCAAAACTTTTGTAAAACAAATAAACATGGCACGGAAGCACCACTGCTATGACGCAGCACCTGAAAAGAAAACATGTTGGAGCCTTCAATGGCAGTGAAGAGAGCTGATCAGCAGGATGAGTAACCATGTTTGTTTCATTTTAAAGTGGGGAAACGTAACGTTAGTTTCTCAGGTAGCTCATCTGATGCTTTCCTTACCTTGTTAGTAGGTTACAGACAGTGATAAGGTTGGCTACTTATTTTACTTTTAATTTTCATTTGAATTAGCTTAAGCAGCGTTTATATTTTCTTTATAAATAAATTAATTTGCAAATTATGAGGGCAAGGCTGCCACATTCCCATGTGGGCTGTCTGCCCTCGGAGGATGTTTGTTAACTCTAGTTCTCTCATTTTTATTCCAAATACAATTTTATAATTTGAATCACAGGGTTATTTTTATCTCTATGGTTCAGCATTTTCTCTGCGCAGCAAACCTTAACCGCTATACCTTTCCGTCTCTTTAAAAAAGGTGAACTCTTCTAGTCTAAAACCCCTCATTTGTTGAAATGGGGGGCCTATTGTTTGAACCCCTTAGGGGCTTTAAAAACAAAAATGTCTCTCTTTTTTTGCGCTTTATGAAACAAAGTAGCTCATATTTTGTGGATGTACAGCCAGCTATTTCTCATGCAAGTTTTGCGTAGTTTTGAAACAAACATTTAATTTTTTCTTATATCGCACCAGTGTACAGTTAATGAGCAAACCCTTGTACTTGTGTGTGCTTGTTTGTTCTGTCTAAAATGTTTATTTTGAATAAAGGAGGTTAATTATAAAAAATATCCGAACATCTATTCATCGATTAATCGTAAAAATAATCGGCCGATTCATCGATTTTCAAAATAATCGTTAGTTGCAGCCCTAGTGGGGAAAAATGCAGGGGGAATATAAAAATATCACTAACTATGCAAGATTTATTCCAGCACTGTAAAACCCATGCAGTACCTCCCCTTGTTGAAGACCTCCGGCCTAGAAGGATTTTACTTCAACACAAACTGAGGGACCAGGCTGAGGTAGGAATTCTATGTTACTGAAGTGCGGATTTTTTACTGAAAGCCGGCGGCGGGCAAACTTTGTTGCCATCATCCTCCCCCCACCACCTCCGGTCATAAAACTGTTTTAAGTGATCATACTCCTGCTTTGTCCCGTGGCTTCCATGCTGCATTTGTTTTGATGACGCGACGCTGGCTGTAGGCTGGCTACCTACACTGGTAGCTGGTGCTTTCGCCAGATTGCGTTTTTCCCGCCACATATTAAGGCCCGTTTACGTGATTTAGGGCCGGGTTTCCTCGCTTCGAGGGCTCTATAGAAATCTGGCAACCTATTGAACGGAGTTGAACTGAGAGAGCGTGCCGTTCACAGAGACCAGAATGAACGAGTTCACAATAACGTTCTTCAGGCAGTAATGCAGTACGTTCAGTTCACGTTCGCCCAAAATATGAACGAGTTCATGAACTTTCGTTCAATGAACGCGTTCAGGCACAACACTGCTTGCTAAGTTACGCATAAGTTATGCACAAGTTACTCATAGACCACAGCTTATGAGTAACTTACACTTGTCACATACTTGTTACATACAGTATGTCGGTGATCAAATAAGTTACCTGTAACTTATGGACCAGGTATGAGCATATGCTGTCATTTGAGCAGCTCAAAATTTCTTAATGTATTCGACGTGTGCCAGCATGCTTCAGTATGCTTCATCGTGCTCATAACTTATACAAAACTGACCCATAACTTATCCGACGTATGCCAGCATTTTTGCCAGATTTATCGCATTTTAGGCATATTCTGGCTAAATCATCAAGGTGTGACAGGGGCTTAACTGAGAATCTGCAGGAAAAACTTGAACACTGGTGATCTCTGTTGACTGAGCTTGAACTATTTTTGGCAAAACTGCCTGGAGAAGATTGTAATTTGACAAAGAATGGGAAAGATTAAGGAGATTATCACACTGTTGTGTTTATTGGTTATATTGACTCATAAAGATGTAGCCTTATTGGAGCACATTCTTGTGATCTCAGAAGCTTCCAGGTTCGCTTTGTGTTCAGAATGAACAGCCTCTTTGGGGTTTGCCTGGGGTCCTTGGCAGCAATCAGTGATGTCTGACGCCTGCTGAGATCACTGGGGGTGACGGCAGGCAGAGCTCATGAATTTCCAATGCAGCCTTTCTCTCTCAGAGTGCCTTTGTGAAGTTCCTTCAGCACCAAAAACACACCGCTGTGCGTGTCGGCGAGTAACTGAGTGCCTCCTTTTATGGGCTCTTTAGTGCTGATTCTATTCGCATGGCCTGCCAATGACGGGGACCTCCTGCGGACTTACAGGAAGTAGTAACATCACCCAGTGCTCTGGTTCCTCTGTGCACAGAGGGACGCTCTGCTGCTTTATGTTTTTTTCTCATTCTATTTAGGGAAATTTGTTTTCCGACTGTCAAACCCGCAAAATGCTCACTGGCTAAACTGGTTGCCATGCCAACGGGGTTGTGCACCCAAGAGTAAAACAATTCAAAGAACAATTAACTAAGCAATTGGGTCTTTGACTCTTGTTTCGATATACCTTTTATCTGTTGTTCGCTGTCAATAATATTTTGTTGAAGGAACAGCCTACCTGTCATTTTGCATCTGCATGCTGTGTGCCATCCAAAGTCAGGCTTCATGCCCACATGTATTATTCAGCAGCTATCCCATTGCAGGCTGCTTAACGGGGCTGGCATGAATGGAATCTGACAAGAGAGACTCTGTCAGGTGGGACAGGATCTCTGCTCCGCTGCAATTAGATGATGGGTGGCAAGTGAGATGCCTGGATCACCTGCACACACCTCTCACTCTGCAATCTGATTTGGTGACTTTTGATGAAAAACTTTAGGGAGAGAATCGTTTATTTATTTATTTATTTTTTTACTTACGCCCCTCATAAATAGCATTTCTGTCTCCAGCCCTGAGTTATTTCAGTAGTTTCTGTCAGTGGGTGTGTGGACGTGTGTGTCACAGCCACTTTCTCCAAGACATTTCCTTTTCTCCCTGCTGTGCCTGGCCCCCGAGCCTGTCATCTTTGAGCTGGAGCTGTCTAATAACCATCATCAAGACAATAATGCAATTATAACTTAAACCCCTCTGTGATTCAGAGCATCCAATTATGTTAGTTTTCTGTTGTGAATTATGCTCAGTAGGAGAAAGATGAGTGGGATTAAGCTCAAGTAGCATCTATTCATATCCGTTTAGACATGCCGCTTTAAAATGAAGTGCTTCCGCCTTTCCCTCTCTGAGAATACCTTCTGAAAATGCTAATCAAGTTTTTTATTTAATTTTATGAAACTTTTATTTTTGATGGCTTTATTGTAAAATTTAAGCTGTTCTATTCCATCAAGAAGATGACAAACTATATAGAAGGCTAATGCAAGCAGGGTTAACTGATTAGCACAAAGCCAAGGTATTAGTGAAATCCCAGATTGTAATATAGTTTGAATAGAATTTAAAAAAAAATATATGAATAATTTTTTTGTATGTAGCCAAGATAAATTTTTATTAGATTCAATAGACGTGGAAAAGTACAGATCCACAGATTTATTTGGTGTCGGTCACCCTCCTTAGTCAGTTTCAAAGACAGTATCTGTGTGTTCTGCACTTTGCAGATAGTTAAATGTTTTTTTTGTTTTTTTTTTTTTACGTTTTCTGTTTTAGACTATAAAAAGGGCGGTCGATTAAAGTAAAGAATCAGAACATAATTATCCAGATATGAAAATGATAGTAGTGAAGCTGTTGTCCTGCCATAAAGTCTGGCTTATTATAAAGTGCATGTAAATCTTATTGGAGAAACTGCAGCCAAGTCTGACACTTTTGTCTGATTTTTGAAAAACTCCAAGTTTGAATAGTGCACTTGTTGAGATCAGGGGTGTTTTATTCACAGTGTACCTTTCCCATATTGTCACTCTCTCATGCATTTATGATCCACACTTAAAAATCAACTGTCTATCTGGGAAATAAATGTCACTGATTTATGATTGCAAACAAGTGGTCAGGTACATATTAGCCAGTCATCCTGCCTCCTGGGGTAAGAGGCTGTTCTTTAGTGCAGATGCTTTGCATTGTGTTTCATCAGATTATTTCATTGGTTGATCTAAAAAAAGATTAGATGCTTGAGTTTTCTACAGGCAGACTTTTGCATTGGTAATTTCTCTGAAGTCTGTTTATGTAATTTCTTTGTTCTCTAGTTATGCCTTGCAGACAGTTCTTCTTTATACCAGTATTGCGCTCGTATCTTGGTGCATAACTGTACTGGATTCCTATTGGTAGTTTTGCAAATAGCTTACCTCAAATAAAATGTGAAAGTGTATTTTTATAGTAAAGTGTAAGTAAGGTATTTGAGTGTTCTATTGGGAAGGCATTGAGCTTGGAATCCAGAGGTTCTGAGTTCCAACCTTGACACTCTGGGTCCCTGAGCAAGACCCTCAGGGACCTGACACAATGGCAGCCCACTGCTCCCCAAGGGGGTGGATCAAATGCAGAGGTTAATTTCTCCAGTGTGAGATTAATAAACTCCAATCAATTAATATAAATTACTGCATTTCTGATGGGTTCCATGATAATGTGGATTGATTGCAAAAGAAGAAAAAACACAAAACTAATTCTACATAATAATTTATTAAACAAATGTAAATATCAGATGGAAAAGAGTGTAAGGAAATATATTTTTCTTTAATATACATACAATATAATTTGCAAACTATGCTGTCTTCCTGTCCTGGTTTTATCACTGAATAGTCTTGGGTATGAATTCTTTTTTAGCTTAACTACATATATTCAGAGTAATTTGATTAAAGTGCATCCTATTGTGTTCAAGGGTCTCCTGCTGTGTGGGGCATATTCTCATGTTTAATACATGAGCTCATTAACAGTGTTCAGATTGCCCTCCTCTCCAAACCGAATACCGTTCAGCAGCCTCCGCCTGCGTCCTCAGGCGAAGCTCTCCGCTGGCAGGAGGGCACAGGAAGCAGCAGCATAAGCTATCCATCCATCCATCTTGTGCCCTACAGAAAATCTGGCTGGCTAAAAGGAGCTATGCGGTGATAAAATCCTCATTCTTCCTCAGGCTGTCTAAAATGCGTTGCTCTCTCAGAGCAAAGGGGATGATTCCTCCTGTCTTAGTTTTAACAGAGAACCAGCTGGTTCTTTGTACTCTTGCAGCTTTTCTGCACAATGCGGTTGCCAAGTGCGATGATGACTACCTTTCCTAAAAAGGCCCATATAACACAGCTAATGACAAGTGGATTTTAATAGTATTAGCACTGTGATTTGTTGCTAGGATACCACATCTCTGCCCATAAAAGAAATGAATGAAGGTAAAAGTAACAATACCTTTTCCTTTTGTGCCTTTTTTCCCTCACAGAAAGCCAGTTGAAAGAGAACACCACCAAATATCTGGAGCTGTTGGAGGACAGATTGCACAGGTATAGCTGCTTTTTTCCAGTTTCAGCACTGATAGCAAATCTGTGTCCCACAAGTAAAAGACATAAACAGAGCAGAGGCCTCCAAGGAGTTTGCTCTCACCTCCATTGTCCTCTAACCAGATCGCCGTCTCCTCAATGCATCACCTTGCAGACAACTTTCTGCAGTCACACCTTGTTGTGTCCCGGAGCCGCTTTCTCACATTTCAGTCCGTCTCTCACCTGTGCTTTGTCTTCATCTTCTCACCCGCTAATGTATTTTCTATCTATACCTCAATACTTCATTTTTATCTTTCCCCCTTCTCTTTATGAAAGATGAAAAAAAAAACTGTTCTTCCTGTTTTGTCTGTGCGTATAAGATCTTTATATCTCAGGGTATAATTCTGCTACCAAGCCCAGGTAGCACAATTGACAAATAGTCAATAGATTGTAACAAACCACATTAAAGCTGTTTTATGTGTTCCAGAATAGTTTTTGCTATTTTTTATTTTAGAATCTGAATTTAATTTAAATAGGGAATGACAGCAATATACCGTAAGTGAAAAGCTTCTCAATTTAAAGACACACTCTCTGCTTAACACTCGTCAGATTGTGTATGAGAGGGTAGCTTTCTGTGTGCATCCTTTACCAGACAGGGTCACCTCTTTGAATTGCTGCCAGCCGGTGGTGATAGACAGAAATGCAAATGAAGAGTTACAAAGCTCTGGTCCTTTTTCTTTCAATATGGCTGCCTGTTGTTGGATTTCTAAAATTGTACTTGAACATAACAAGCATTGAAGGTATGAATGATAATATAAATGTGGGATATTAAACCTACAAAAAGAATATAACTTAACTGATCTCAAAATGGAAAAATTCACTTGTAACATCGGCTGTTATAAAGAAACAGAAGGTGCACAAAGTAGGAAAATGTGCATGAAGTATATACACTACATATGCAGTGGAGGATAAAAAATAAAGCAGAGATCTAAGGTGACTTATATATACAGTATCTTATGTAGAGTAATGTGGTGGCAGGTAAAGTGTGATTTCTGGTTTGTTAAATAGATAAATAGTACGAGTTATTGCAGTGTTATTACACCAGGTTATAGTGCAGTGGCATTGTGAAGTCTTTCCTTAAAGGAGCTACTCAATTCCTCTACAGTCTGGTGCAGGGGGTTAAAGGTGTTGTCCATCATGGTGGTGAGCTTCGACAACACCCTCATCTCGGCCACTTCCTGCACCGAGTCCAGATTGCAGCACAGGATAGAAGTGGCCCTCAAAATACAAACACAAAAAATATTTGTGTTTATAAAATCAAATTAGTTTTTAGTTTATTAAAGTATTCTGAGCGGAGTGATTTAGCTTTTGAATTTCCTGCTTGGATCAGTGGGCTGTTAGGCTGGTAAAAATACAGATTACAAAAACAATGTTGCAAATTTTGCATTAAAATCTTAACAGAAATTCAAAATGTCAAACTGTTGAATCTCAAAACATTTTTTATTACAATCAGTAATCAACAACAGTAGCCAGATTGAGAACTGTAAGCGCATGTTTCACCTTTCTACTGGTTTAAACAACCTGTAACATCTAATATGACTGGTAGTTAGCTTTGCCAAAACAGCAGTCTACTTTTTTTCCTTGAGAAAATAGATCCTTATCTGAAATTTGAGATTCCTAAAGGCTGCAAAAATTCTTAAGCATATTCCATAACTCATGCCTTCCAACAAACTGTATCTTTACAACAGTTCCCAACAAGTTCTTAACCCCTTAGGGCCCTGCCACACCTTGACAATTTAGGCAGCGTATGCCGACGTCCCAGAACCTTATAAAACGCAAGCATATGCTGAACTTTCTATGTATTTATTCAGCATTGGGCTTATACATAGAGTATTCATAATGAGTCCAGCACGTTTGTCCAACGACAGCCTACTTTATGCATAACGCACGGCAGCGTAATGCCCGTGAAATGATGCACAAGCCCGTGTCCTGGGGGGTCAGCAATGCGCCTGGAGGCGCCCGGTCTGCATAGTAAGATTTCTTTGATCGTGGTATTAACCTAGCTGTTGTTTAGCACCCACCAAAAAAAAAAAGAAAAAAAGAAATAATGTTTGCAGTCTCAGCAGATTCAGCTTCATATCTGCTAGGAAGTTTGTTGATCGTGAGCGTGGGTGTGAACGCAGGGCAGATCCATCAGACTCACCTTCTCTCTCACCCTATGATGGGGATGATACAGGTTGGATAAGCTGGAAACCACAGCTTATGATTAACTCTTAATTATTGTATGTCAAGGATAAATAACTTATCTGTAACTTATGGCCTATGTATGAGCATACAGTACGCTGGCATACATCTAGAAATTTTAAGCATGCTCAAAATTTCTTGACGAACCTGCCGTATGTCGACAAATGCCAGCATGCTTCAGTTTGCTCATTACTTTTATAAAACTTACCCATAACTTATTCAACATATGCTTTTTTGCCAAATTTTCGTATGTCGGCATACGCTGGCTTAATTGTCAAGGTGCGACATCACCATTAATGACTTGAAAACAGCTGATGCTGAATCTGCTTCACTCAGTAACAACCATAACAAATTCCACAGCTGTCTGATTTTGCCACAAATCAAACTTGTATTTTTTTTTTAATCAAAACTGAATTATTTCATTGGCACACAGGACTTAATGGCTGTGTGGAAAAGTGCTTTCTCTTAGCTCCCATGCATACTAGCTGCAACCTTTTGTCCCTCCTCTGTGACATCAAACCTATATCAAGTGAACTGTAAAGTGCATTGAGATGACGTGTTGTTAATTGTAGCTATATAAATAAACTGAATTGAATTTAACTTATTAGCGCCATCAAGTGCACTGGACTGAGAGACTTTCTTACTGTGGTTAATAGTAACGTGACCAAGTAGGAGTACCATTTTTAAAAATTGTGATTATATTGCAAATGATATTAACCCTTTATCAGGAAAGTTACTGTTTTTGATCACTTACATCCCCCTTACAAACGGAATCCGCCCCGTCCCTTAGTGAGGTCTAGAAGCACCAGATCTATATCCGTCCATTCAGCAAAGATACAGCTACATGCTGTACATCTTATTTTGGCATTTGACCAATAAGATGAGCCCTTGGATGATATATTACCAACTTTAAATTAGGTTTAAAAAAAGTTAACAAGTCAAGAAAAAAAGGTAGAAAGCTAATTGAAAACTAAAGTGAAAAAGTTAATAAGCCTAGTTAGGTTTATAAACTAAATATAATGCCAGTATCAGCATTAATGCCTCTAAGGTTATGTTGGACCAAAAAAATTTGTTTTTCATGAATTTCTTACAGAAGCATTTTTGTTTTTTTTCTTACTATAATTGGGCAAGTTGGTGTTTCTTTTTTGAATGTTAGAGAAGTAATAAGGTCTTGTCCTGGATTCCAATAACACTATTGGCTAGAAAGTTTGATTTTAAAAGTATTTCATTGAGTGCCCTATAAAGCGTTAATTGTAATGCTGTAGTAAACTTACAAATGGTAAATCTACTAAATCTCTTCAGCATTAGAAACCAGTCAAAGGGCTTACTGTAACCATAAGTTAGAGTCACCCAGTCATGCTCAGTGTGTACATATACTGTAGCCTATTTTGTGTTGTTTCTCCTTGCATCTAAACTCTTAATTTGCTTTAACAACCAGTCCAAACATGACTAGTGTTTTCATATCGATGGGAAGATTAGTAGATACAACTACTAGCTCCTGCGTGTGCAAAGAAACACAGTGATTCAATAAGGAGCAAATACTCACAAGTATTGCCTATCAACCACTGTAAGTATTCTTGAGAGGATGAATGTGCATTATTGATGATGGAGTGTTATGCTGGATAAGGAGAGGAGGAGAGAGGTAGATTAGTGTGGTGAGATGTCTGGTTTCTGTGGTGACGGCTGCTTCTAAAGAAAAAAACTCCATCCCACACTATAAGAATATAGAAGGCAGCTAGAGCAGTGCAGATGCTCTTAAGTGTGTCACCAGACAAAAAATAATTAAATTCAAATTAGCTGCACCTCTGAGTTATTTAAAAATATTATGTAGATGATTCATTAGTAAGTGCTTCTTGTGTTCGTCCTACTTTTTCACGCTTTTTTCCATTGTAGAGATTTGGCCGTGATTTATCATGTGTGAAGGATGCAAACCAGCTGGGTGTAGAAGTTATTAAAATGCTCAGGCATGTTCTCTTTGCTTAAGTTGCAGACAAGCACTGCGCATGTAAGCAAAAGCAGAAATAAATGGAAATTGGCTAAATTATGGTATAGATTTAGGAACTGTATCAACAGAAATGAATAGGTGTAAAAGCAGGCAGACCTTGGCTAGGTGCTGCAACATAAAACAATTAT
>JAGKQL010003586.1:9067-20569 GCA_018398635.1 Cyprinodon brontotheroides | reverse complement strand
GGTTGATAGCCGAGACTGACCTGGAAGGGGGATTGGACCGGTGGAAGCAGACTTGAGTGAGTTGTGGGCGATTCTATCATCATGTGAGTATGCTGCGCTCCAGCCAGTGGGGTCGTTGGAAGTAAGGACAGCGGAGGGGTTATTCCTGGTGCTGATTTATCCTCTCTGTTTGACCAATTGGACTGAGTATTTTATGTAGCCGGTGTTAAAGTAAAACCTTACAATGGAGAGCAGAGGCAGCTCTCCTTCCAAACCTGTAAAATTTTAAATTCGGGTCCACCATCTGAGTAGGATGTCCTGTGGAATTCCGTATGAAGACGGGAAAACGTGCTTTACCAATAGCTTAGCGGTTTAAAAGGCCGTAGCAAGCTTTCTTGAGAGGGATCTGGTGACAGGACTTGGAGAATCGATCTACAATGGTGAAAATAGTGGACATACCTCGGGAATCAGGGAGACCAGTGACGAAATCGATTGCAATGTGGGACCATGGACGTGTGGGCACTGGGAGAGGTTGCAGCAAACCAGAGGGTGGTTGATGTGAGGCTTTGTTCCGTGCACAGGTGGAGCAGGCCGACACGTATTCCTTAACATCACGATGAAGAGTGGGCCACCAAAAGCATCTCTTGAAATCAGAGAAACTGTTGACTTACTCCGGATGGCGGAGAATTTGGCCGGAATGCATCCATTGGATGAGGCGAGACCTAACAGGCGAAGGGACATAGGTTCGATTAGGTGGACCATTACCTGGATCCGGGTTCCGTGGCCAGAGCAGCATTGATTAAATCAGAGATCTCCCAGGTGACCATTCCTACTGTACATGAGGCAGGAGAACAGGTTGAGGTGACTCGGTTTTTGATCCTGGCGTGAGGCGAGAGAGAGAATGGGCTTGATATTAGATCCAGGTCTGTAGGAGATAATGAGGTTAAACGCGGAAAAGAAGAGAGTGACCACCTTGACTGTGGGAGTTGCTTGTTTCTTACGACTGGATGTGGTATGAGATTCTTATGGTCAGTCCACACTAGAACTGGATAGCTCAGCCCTTCTAGCCAGTGTCTCCCATTCACTCCAGGGCTAACTTGATAGCCAAAAGTTCTCGGTCATCAACATCGTAGTTATGTTCTGCGGGAGAGAGCTTACGTGAGAAGAAGGCACAGGGGTGGATTCGTTGATCTGAGTCGAGTTTTTGGGAGAAGACTGCCCCCACGCCGGAGTCTGAAGCGTCAACCTCAAGGATGAATTGTTTGGATGGATCTGGTTGGATCAGCACTGGAGCTCTGGAAAACAAGGTTTTGAGTTTGTCAAATGCAGATTGAGCCTCGGAGGACCATTGGAAGACTCTCTTGGATGATGTCAAGGCAGTTAGTGGGAGGGCGGTTTGGCTGTAATTTCTGATAAATCTCCGGTAGAAATTAGCGAAACCCAAAAATCTTTGTAATTGTTTGCGGTTCTCTGGAACTGGCCACTCCAAAACTGCTTTTATTTTTTCTTCGGAAGGCTTAACCTGCCCCGCCCTCGAGCACAAACCCCAAAAAGGTAACTGAAGATTGGTGAAACTCACATTTCTCAGCCTTTACAAATAGTTTGTTCTCCAGCAGTCTCTGAAGAACCAGGCGAACATGTCTCTTATGCACAGAAAGATCCTTGGAGTAGATTAGAATGTCATCTATGTAGACGAACACGAACACATTTAGAAAGTCTCTGAGAACATCGTTCACTAGAGCCTGAAAACATGCAGGGGCATTAGTTAATCCAAAAGGCATGACCAAATACTCAAACTGGCCCAAGGGAGTCTTAAATGCCGTCTTCCACTCATCCCCTTCACGTATCCTGAGGAGATGATAGGCATTTCTTAAATCGAGCTTAGTGAAAATGGTAGCTCCTTGAACGGGCTCAAAAGCTGAGGTGAGCAAAGGAAGAGGATATTTATTCTTGGTTGTAATTTGGTTCCGGCCTCTATAATGGATACAGGGTCTTAAAGAACCATCCTTCTTTCCAACAAAGAAAAACCCTGCGCCCAACGGGGATGAAGATTGGCAAATTATCCCTGCAGCTAGCGACTCGTTAATGTATTTTTCCATAGTCTCACGTTCTGGTTTGGAAATGTTGTAGAGTCTACTGCTGGGTAACGGAGCCCCGGGTAAAAGCTCGATGGCACAGTCGTATGGTCTGTGTGGTGGAAGTAACGAAGCACTGACCTTACTGAAGACAGGAGCCAAATCATGGTAGTCAGGAGTTACCGAAGTAAGGTCAGGGACGTCCATCTCCCCCCCACCTCTAGGGGACCCCACAGCGGGAGCTGCAGAACGGAGGCATGTCTCATGACACAATGTGGAGCAGGACTCCACATGACGATCAGTCCAATTAATGTGGGGATTATGCTTCTCCAGCCATTCGAAACCCAGCACCAGAGGGGAACATGCGGAGGAAAAAACAAAGAAGGTTATGGTCTCTCGATGGTTACCTGAGATCAGAAGCTCAAGAGGTTGAGTTTGGTGGGTGACTTGATGAAGTTTCTTCCCATCGATCGCAGAGACCTTGAGTGGCTGGGTTAAAGGAACTGTATCAATTTGAAGCTGATGGACGAGATTAGAATCAATTAAGTTTCGTTCACAACCAGAGTCTATGAAGGCTGAGAAAGAGAGGCTCTGGTCCGAAACAAACAGAGTGGCAGGAAGCATGAGACGAGGAGGTTTTTAAATTTCTTCGTGGCCCATCAGACTCCTCAAAACCTCTGACGGGCCCCAGCTTTTGATTTTGCTGAGCATGAAGCGATGAAATGTCCACTCTCACCGCAATAAATGCAAAGTTTGCCCAGAAATCTCCTTTGTCTTTCCTCTGGAGTCAACCTAGTGTGTCCAACCTGCATAGGCTCCATTTCAGTTTCTCCAGCATGAGTAGCCTGAACAGGCAAAGGGAAAGGCTGGCTCTTAGGCTTCAGTCTGGATAACTGTTCTGTGGGAGCAGAAACAATAGTCACATTATTTGAGGTGGGGACAGAAGAAATTAACCCCAAATTTCTGTGTTTTAGGCTGTTTCTAGCCCGGATCCGGTTGTCCAGCTTAATGGTTAGATGAATCAGTTCTTCGAGTGTAGCTGGTTCATCGAGAGTAGCCAGCTCATCCTTAATATTTTCGTTTAATGCCTCAAAATATGCTCCTTTTAAGGCACTCTGGTTCCATCCGGAAGCAGCCGCTTTAACCCGGAAGTTTATGGAAAACTCAGCCACTGAAGAATTTCCCTGTTTTAGGTGAAAAAGAGCTCGTGAATCAAGGGTTTGATCGGTGTCCTGATTGAAAACTTGAGAAAACTCTGAAATGAAATCTGTATATCGACAATTAAGGCTCTCATCAGAGGCAAATCTGGCTTGAGCCCAGGCTAGAGCTCTTCCTGTTAATTGAGAAAGAATGAAGGTTATTTTCTTGTGGTCCGTGGGAAAACTGCCTGGAGAGTTCTGGAAAATGAGGCGACATTGAAATAAAAATCCTTTACAGTCATTAACTTTACCAGAAAACTTCTCTGGAAGACTTGGGCGGAACTCGGATGACGTCACCGCTGGTGACCTCGGAGGTGGGACTGGACCCGGAAATGGTTGAACTGCCGACATGGCATTTGCACTATTTATATGGTTAGCGTAGCTTTGGAGCATCTGATTTTGCATCTCAATATGCGTGTTTAACTCACGGAGAGCCAGGGCGTGTCCATGGATTTGGGCTTCTTGCTCCTCTAAACGACGGCGGAGGTGATCTGCTGGGCCTTGTGTCTGGCCGCAGTGTTCTGTCATGATGGGTTTAACAGAGAGGCCCAAGATGCAGAACACTGACCACTCAGAGGGAAAGTTTTAACAAGTTTATTGTTGCACAAGCATGAATTAAATGAACAGTTGAACTGGTTCTGGTCTGGGACTGGTTCACTGGAGTCTGTGAGAGAGACAGTTCTGTTAGCGAAGGCTTGGTTGGGATTGATCTTGGTTGAGTTCAGGTTTGTACCTTGAAGTGCGTAGAAGAGGCTTTGGGAGCGGAACTGTTGGGTCCGGAGATGATTTGGTTCTGCAGAGTCTGTAAGCTGTTTCAGCGTCTTACTTCTAGAGACGAGTTTGACCTTGGCTAGAGTTTCCAGCTCAGTATCCAGAGCTGCTAGGAAATCCAGAGAGTGAGTCTTCAGGTTTGGCTCGGAGGGCAGGCTCGGCAGGTCAAGCTCTTCCAGAGCTTCACAGGAGAAAAACAGGTAACCTGGAAGCAGAGACAAAGGGTTAGAACCCAAACAGGACTCAGGAGTAACTAGGTTCTCAGAGGATCTATGGCTTAGGTGCTAACCAACTGATTAAGACCCTGCGGCGTCGAGGCAAGGTCTGAACGCAGCTTATGTAGTCTGGTCCTCCAGATGAGATGATCAGAAGCAGGTGCGTCGACAGCTCAGCTGAGAGGAAACAGGGCGGACTCTGCTGGAGAAAGTAGGCATTTCTCCAGCTCCCAACACTCACTGGCAGGATTTTATTTTTGGAATGTTAATAAGATAAAACTATAGGAAGTGATTTAAAATTCTAAAAGGAAATCAGAATTTTCAAAATTTAATTGAATACAAGAAGTTGCAAGCTACAATAAAAAGGGTTATAAGAAATACAAAAAGAGAATATTGGAGGAAATATTTTAACTAATTAGAAAGAGATATAGGGAAAGTATGGAAAATGATTAAAAGAATAAATGTTCTAAGAAGGGATTATAATAGTCCCAATAATATTAGTAGAGAGTGGAAAAAGGGTAGAGTTAAAACTTTATTAGAAAAAGAACACATGATAAACCGAGAAGAGGGAAATAGTGTCATTAATATCAGTTTTTGGTAAGAAGAGTGGAGGGGTCTGGCTGTGTTTATAAACAATAGATGGTGTTCCTCTGAACACCTAGCCATTAAAGTGATGCTCTGCAGCAAAGACATTGGGCTGCTAGGAGTTAGCATTAAGGTACAACTACCTGCCCCAGGAATTTACACATGTCATTATGATAGCTGTGTATGTCCCCCCTCTGCTAATGCGGCAACAGTCTGATATCCTGCACAATACCACCAGCAGACTCCAAACACAGCACCCACAGGCTCTTTTCTGATCTCTGGGAACTTCAACCATGTCTGCCCATCTTCCACCCTTCCCACATTCGCACACTAGCTGCGTCTCAATTCGCAGGCTGTGTACTTCGGAGGACCCAGCCTACCCAGCCTCCAGAGGACCCAGCCTTCGGAGGATGCTCCGGAGGATCCTCAGCCGTTGGTAAATGGGACGGTCTAGCCTTTGGAGCACTTCCTGGTTGTGACCCGACATCAACACGTCTACCCCAAAAACAGCGCCAAACAAAATCCGACAGCTCGAGAAATACTGAAAGAAACAACAAAAACAAAAAATAGATATGGACATTTTTTTCACGAGTCGCTTTCACGGCTTTGGCGGCAGCAAAACCGGCGACGGATTTTCTCAGGCTGGGAGAGCGCAGTGGAGAGGTAACATTTACCTGCTATTATTTTCCCCACAGGCGCCTGCTAATGATCAGAATATACCAGCTAATAAACAAACACTTGTCAGCAGATTAATGAATATGTTTAAACATCAAATTTTATATTTATTTCTAAGACTTGATATAAGCTTGTTTGTAAATTTAGTAATTTGAATTGAATAGTTAAATGTGTACAAACCCTGTAAATAACTGACTTAAATCACTACTTTCACTATCACTAATGTTGTGTTGAGAAGCCAAACTGTAATATTGAGAAATAAATCATTATTTTTCTAAATTGTTATCCCCTTACTGCCTGATTTTATTTGCAATTATATAACAAAAACATAATACAGGAAAAAAATCTAAATATAAAAGCAAAAAAAAAAGTTACATTTTGGATCTAGATGAAGTAAAATTAAATTTCTACTAAATCATGTAATAAAGATAATGAAAAAAAATAAATGACTGAATAAAAATAAATATTTTTGTCTTCTTTTTTCTACAGGTCATAACAGCATGTGCTGTCCTGCACATCTGCCTGGGAGCCGGTGACATCACGGCCCCATTCAGGATGACTTCTATGCCAGAGGATGAGGTGGTGGGGGAGAACGTGTTGGAGGCAGTCAGTGGTGCTCCATGGAGGGACCAGCTGTCTGCCGAGGTGTCTGCTCTGGAGGAGGGTCTACCTGACCACCGTTACATTTAGATGGAAAGTAGAATCACATTTTAGCTGCTCTCATTTCAGGGTTATGAAAACAGTTGTAGAAAAGTCATTATTTTCTGCGTCTTCTTAAACATTTTTAGTAACATGCACTGCATGAAAAGTGGGATTTTAGTCAATATGCGGCACTGTAGATTGTGGCGTGGAACTTCAGGTTAGCGGCAGTTTAAGGCAATTTGCAGGCTTACGCCGATAACTCCCATAAATTGTCAGAAATTGACGTGGACTTTCTTAGGCAGTGTTCCCCCAATGCCTCCCCATGGAATTCTAGGGAGGCTTTAACATGTAAATGAACATGCTGTGAGCTATACAAATGCAAATCAGGGGTTGCATGGGGGGAGTTTACCCCAAGTGACATTTTTTCTAAAAGGTAAGAAAATCTCTCTGATACAAAGAGATCAGGCTCAGTATAGCCTCTTACATTTTAGCTTGAATTGATTTATTTAATTAAAGTATAGAGACCAAAACAGATCTTTAGCTGACAGAGCAATACATTTAGAGCAGTAATTTTTAAAAAATTGCATTTAAGATAAAAAATAAAATGTTGTCTGTCAATATGCTCAATTCACAATTACTTAAGTGGAAAAGTTTCAAGAAATGAGTCTGAGATGATTCACTTTATAACATGGTCGCATTATCCTGTTGGAAGTAGCCATCAGAAGATTGGTACACTGTGGTCATAAGGTCAGGCCAGGTCAAGATCCGCAATTGCAATCGCACCAAACAGGAAAAAAGAACATCGACAAATTCCGGTTCGATCAAATTAAAATATAGCAGCAACAGATGCGGTGACTAGAAATTATAGCACAATTCTTATATATAAAAAAAAAAACACCGTTTATTTAAATGATTGGATCCAAACTATTGGTTATTCACCAGCGAGGAAGACAAGATTTCTCATCTCCATCAAAATATTTATTTTATACCGAGGGACTTAAACTTTTATCAAATCCATTCAAAAAGAAAAACTTCTTATTACAGGAAAGAAAAGAGATGCTGAGTTTGGGAGTAGAGAACAAGTTCATTCAAAAAAAGCAGTTTTGAATTATCCTTATCTCCGTTACAAAAATCTACAAAATATATATATATATATATTTGGGCAGAAACTGAACATTTGCTGGATAATGGTGGGATTTTTTAATATGTCATATTAATTAAGCAGCTCACAGGGTTCATACAGGAATAAGTGACTCTAATTTAATGCTATTTTAAAATGCTATTAGAATATGATTTTTAATGCCATCAACAAGAACCATGTACACAAGTTATTAGTGTACATGAAATATGAAGGAGCTGTAAGCACAGTTCCATGACTCCTGTATGTATGTAAACACACACACACACACACACACACACACACATAGTTATACAGTATATACATATCCTCTAGCTTTTTCTCCGCTTGGAGCTTCCTTTCCGAACATACGGCTTTATGATCAGTTCCACACAAATTAATAGCGATATAATATATCTGAAAAAAATTGTTTTTAAAAATTTTTAAATTAAAGAATTATAAATACTTCGATAAACACATTATTTAAAATAATTTTAGTGCCAATTAAGGCCTTGATAAAAAAAAAAAAAAATGAATGAATTTTAATTATTTTTAACGATCCGCGGAAACCCTGGTTCATCTCACTGGCGCATGCTCTCTACGATCTCCCCAGAAACTCAGGCGGAGCGTGTGTCTGGAGCCACAGCGGGAGGATGTATGCTTTGCTTTGTGCAGGCGGTCTGGAGCTTGAGCGGGCCGGGAGCGCTGGCGGTAGGTATGTGGGATTTCGAGGTAAAACTCCTCTTGGACGCGATGGCGACTGCAGCTGAACAACTTGTCCAATGGGAGGAGAGACTTAAACTCAAGAAAGCCTAGCGGTAAATAGCATGTTCGATTACTGCCTGCTAAGCTAAAAGCAGCCTAGCCTAAGCTACGACTAATAGCAGCAAAGCCTAAAGCTTCTGACTAATAGCAGCCTAGCCTGAAGCTACAGCTAATAGCAGCCCTAGCCTAAAAGCTACGGCTAATAGTAGCCTTGCAAGAACAAGCTTTTATTGGGAAGTGTATTTTTTGTGATTCACAGGAAGCAGTACGCCGTCTTCACAACTCGGAGACAAATTGCAGGCGCTATGAACGGGAGCAAGGGTAAGAGTTAAAGAATATGCTTTCATTCTGGCGGTAAAAGGAAATAGATAATGGATGGATACCCCATCATATAACTGTACATTTTGTTTTCACAGGACTAACTTCTGCCTCATAATGAGGCGCTTCGACCTCCTCTATTATTCATACCACTCTCATTTAATTGTTTTCCAGCTGCCTGTAAGACGTATTATGGAGATTCGTATGCAGGAGGGAGCTTCAGATATACGCAGCCTGAGAACACGCTGCGCGCGGAATCTGCCAAGCATTCAGAAAAGAAAGAGAGTAAGACTTTTATTTGGTGACTATTTTTCAGGTGCATTATTTGATATATGTGTTGTGTCCATACACAGTGCATCCCATCGCATAGTGCTGATTCATTGTTTTTTTTTTTATTTTTACAGCTGCTGGGGGGCGAGGCTAAGAGGAAAACTAGCTCATGAGGAGAGTGGAGACTCTGGAAGATTTGCCGCCACTTTCGTGAGCCGGTGTTCTGTCAGATAGCCATGCGTTGTCAGATCGTCATACGCGTATGACAAACTGATGGCTATATCTGTCAGATCAGCATACGTTGTCAGATAGTCATACGCTTAGCTCAGACATGTATACGTTGTCATTACCATATGATTTTATTTAATCAGCAACATAGAATCATGACGTAGATCATCATACACTTTGTTATTAACAGTTATATGGCATCCTGACAATAGCGGTTAAGTAGGTTCTATGAGTTTTACAGTTTAATTTCACCATTATTTTATATATTTAATCATCTTTATTAAAACGGTGTTAGATCGTCATAAAGCTGCTAATGTAATAACACTTTATTAGCCACTGTATGACTTCCTGATGCATCCCTTAACCTGTCTGATTGCCATACACTTTGTTATTAGCCACTGTATGACTTCCTGATTAATACCAATGACATCAGTTGTATGATGTACTATATTTAATGTAGAACATTTTACTTCTGTATTTTTAATAATCCACACTGTCACTGGTGGGGTAAAACTGTTTAATTTAAGTTACACTTTTTACATTTGAACATGTCACCCATGTCTGTGGTACATTCTTTGTGTGTCCACCTTGAGCAGCAGTCACACTGTATCTGTGAAGTGGACAGAAAAAGAAAACAGTTATGAGTAAGCAAGTGTAATGTGTTTGAAGCGTTAAGTTGTACAGTTTAGTTGTTTACCATGTCAATGATGTTCTCTGAAGCATTACAGTGAAGCATATTGCATTCCACACAGTACTCTTCCACCTTGTCTGGGAACAAATAAAGGCATTTAGAGTGTACTTTACCAAAAATAGTCAAGTACTACCTCTTTATATTCTGTTGACAAGCCATCATGTTATACTAGTACATAACAGAAAATACTGCAATTTAGTATGTCATATATCTTTGGATTTTTTTAATGCTTTGGACTGTTCCGGTATAGCCTAAGGGAAAATTTGTTCCGTTTGGAATGAAAAATTCGTTGATATGCTCCTAAGCCATCTTGTGTTTTTGATTGTTAGAATATTAACAAAACAGATCAACAGGTTTCACACAGACTTCCACAGTTCCCAGAACAGTGGAACTGGTTCTTAATACCCAACATTAATAAAATTTCATGTGTTCTGACCAAAAAATTCTTAGAATCATAGCTGTCCAAAGCTATAAATCTCTGAACATTCAGCCAGCAAACTGGAAAACAAGACTTCTTTGTAATTGTTCTTTCACCTCGATATGTTTCAAAGGAAACTGAAAAGTATGCCTTTAATGTAATAATTCCATGGATTTCAAAACATTCCATCTGTTCTTTGTACCTTCAAAACCAAGACCCCACAACTGCGGAATAGCCTGCAGCATATCGACATATAGGAACCTCCAGCTGCCTCCGGTAACACCTTTTGCTTTAGGAAGTTTCTGTGCATTTACCAGAAATATTTAATTATAAGTTGTTGCCTTAATAACAAAATACATAATGAATGAATGACAAGGCTGAATAGATCACCTCCAGTTACGGGCTTTTCTGTCATACATTGTTTAAGTTCCCCATAGGGTCTATAACTACTAGCTCTTGTGGTGATTCATCACGACGCGTCTGTTGGAATGTTTTGGAAGATAGATAAGACAGGCAGGAGCCAGACAGACAACCTCTGTCACCGCCACCGCACTTGCCCAGGGAACATCCGATTGTGACATATAGACATATTCATGTGTAAATAAAGTTAAATAAATAAATTTACACATACCACCGAAGCCAGTGACCTCCACATTTACAGGGCACGTAAATGGAGCTTCAGGTAAAACCATCTTTTGAAATTGCAAATATGGAACCAATTTGCATTTTCATTCTCTTAGAATGATTTAAAAGTGAATAATTACCTTTTGAACTTAGCCGATATTGCCCAAGATGAAATACGGAAGATGCAATTACTGCATCCATTCTGTATACAGGTATCTGAAATGTAATATAATTTCAAAGAAATATGTGAGAACTACAAAGAGTGGATTAAGGCCAAGCAGCAAACATATGTTTGCGCCGTGGTCTTCCTGGTGTCACATACAAAATATATAACCTGTTTGACAAAAACAAAAAACAAACATCATTTCTACAGGATGGACTGCCTTGTGAAAATATAAAACTTCCCAGAACATGAGTCTTACTTCATCTGACAGCCAGCCATGTCCACAGAGTGTTCTAAAAGATGTGTCATACAATTTATATGGGCCGACAGGGCTTAGACTTGCCCCTGAGTCTTTCAAAGACCAAAGTTGAACTACTGCAACAAAAACAGAAATTGCTCTTTTTAAAAACTTATACATCTGAAAAAGCAACACAACTTCAGAGGAAGTTTTGCAGACAAGACCAGGAACAGGTCATTGAACCAACATGCAAAATTGATCTACCGATCAGAACCCATGACCAACAGGCCAGAACAGAAAACTAGAAACTTTGTGACTACTGCACCTTTGCTGTTGAATAGGACTCTGACACATCATAGAATGAGCTGAGGGAGACAACTGAGACAACTTGGTAGGGTTAGAGGGAGAGGTCACTGGAGGGGGAGAGGGAGAGGTCACTGGAGGGGGAGAGGGAGAGGTCACTGGAGGGGGAGAGGGAGAGGTCACTGGAGGGTTAGAGGGAGAGGTCACTGGAGGGGGAGAGGGAGAG